>CAAKHD010000097.1:0-10770 GCA_901007705.1 Fistularia tabacaria | reverse complement strand
GCGGGTAAGGCGTGGGGGGGGGGGTTTTTTTTTTTTTTTTTTTTTTTTTCTAGATTGAATAATTTAGTAAATAAAATCTATTTTTTAACAGAGTGAGGCTGCAGCAGCGTTCCAAAGATATACAGTCAAAAACTAGAGGCCGGAACCGGTTCTTCTTCCTCTTCTTCTTTTGTTACCTTTTTTTTTTTTACCCCCTTTTTAAAAGCGCACTCGTCGGTGGTCTCCGCGTACGCCGACGGCATCCCGATGTTCATGTTGCATGTGGCGCCTAGTTTTTTTGTTTTACTTTTTTTTAAACGCGTTGGATGTCAGTTAACCAATGAATGTCTCAGTCGTGATCGCTTTCTCCGGGTGAAGAAGAAGCCCGGACCCACTCCCCAACACGAGGATCGCCTTTTTTTTTTTCTAGGAAAAACAAAAAGATAAGAAAAGAAAGAAAAAGACAACCTGCGCTGAACATTTGGACAGAGTGAAAAAGGACGGCCTCTTCGCACACCTTTAGGTGGCATCTCACTTTTTTTTCTCTTCTTCTTCTTCTTCTTCTTCTTCTTCTTCTCTTCTATCCTGTTGACTGACACTTCCTGCGAGTGGAGGATGTGCAGATCTGCAGCACAAACCCCCCCCTCTTCCTCCTTTTCCCTCCCCAGTTCCATTGTTTTCCTCTATAAACTGTAAACGGCTGGCAGTGTCAGGTACCATTCCATTTTAACACTGTATATTTATAATAAAAGTAATCTGATTAAAACACCCCATGGCTCCGCTGTGTTTCTTTTTCCTTGTCGTGTTTTATTTTTCAAATCACAGAAAACAGTAATAAATCTCATGATTCAAGCGGGGAGGAATTTGAATTAGCGCTTCCATGTTCTCCCCGTGTCTGCGTGGGGTTCCTCCCACGAAACATCAATTGTAAAGTCGTATTTCAGATTACAATTTCTTCAGTGCTGGATCTCAATGACCAAACGCTATTTACGAATCCGTCTTTACTGACTCCTGACTTTTAGTTTGATTAATAACTGCTCACGCAGCGTTTTATCGTGACATTAGTCATGATAAGATTTCCTCAGTTGCTTAGCAACAGAAGAAGATGAAGTCAATGATTAATCCCTAAATTCTTTCCTGATTAGAGATGATTTGTAGACGTGGAGAAGACGGAGGCGGAGGTGGTTTTCAGTCGGTTTCCTATGATTTATAGGAAAACTGTTGATCTCTGTACTTTGAGGATGTGTGTGTCAGTGTGTCTTGTGTGTTTTTCAGTCCAGGAGGAAGCAGCTTCCCCTCCCCGGGCTCAGAGGACTTCCTGTCGGATTGGCTGATCTCCTCACCTCCGATATCAATAACCGGCTCTTTCCCGCCTCTTACTTTCTCCACGCAAGAGTTTCTTCGTCTTCTTCTTCGGTGGTTTCAACGTAAGAAACCGATTTTTTTATTGATATTTTTGTGAAAGCACAGCACCAACCTCCAACCAATGTCCATCAGCGATCGCTGAAGTTAAATTTCCACTCCACACAATGTACGTTTGTAATGAAAGTAATCTGATTACACCGGACTGGTCAGCTGTGTCACTTAAAACTGGATAAAATGTTTGTGTTTCGACGCAGAAAAAACAAGTTATAGAAGAAACTTCAGCAAAACACAAAAACAACACAGAAAACATTTGGAGGGATTTTTCAACAATGATGTTGAATGAATCTCTGGATTAATGGCAGCCTTGCATTAACAATTATGACATTATTACAAGTTCTTAATTTATCATTATCATCCTTCAATAGAAAACATATTTTAAAAGCAGAGTAGAAATCTATTATAACACATATGTATAAAAATTATCAATATAATATTTATATCTAGATGGATTCTTATATGGATATCATATATATATATAACTTTATGATAAACCATAAAAATGGTAATGAAATAATGAATAAAAAAAGCAACTAAATTAATAAATAATATATCTAGAACAGTGAACGATGATATTAATAATACAAAATTATATGATTTAACAGTGATAATTTACAAAATAAAGAAGAGCAGAAAATTGTCTTAATTTTATACATTTATAGCAACGAGCTAATATGTAAAATAATGTACTTTGACTTTAATAATTATAATTTGAAAATAATAATTTCTATCATAACAGGGAAAAATATAAATCAAATAACAGTAATATTCAGGGATAATTATAATTACATATAAAAAAATAAATATAAAAAACTCTGTATTTTATATACATTAACACACAAACATGTTTATGAAGCACATATAAGATAACAGATTTTGTTAATTGTACAATTTATTTTCAAAATTTATATTATAATGTAGATATGATTATGTTTTTTTGACATTTTAATTAATTGCTGTAAAAAAAAAAACACATCGATATGAACAAAAACAACAATAATGATAATTTAATTTCAATAATTATATTGCAGTAATTTTTTTTACATGCTAATTCATTACTGCAAAAAAAACGATTTTAATAGTAATAATAACCAGGCACAATTTTAAGGAAGCACATAGGTATCACAATTCGAAATAAAATGAATCAGCAAATTGCTTTTTCATTTTCAGAAATATGGCAGCATATTTTGACTCATAACTAAAACGAATAGTAACAAATCCAATTTTCATTTTTCAACAAAGCTATTATAATTTAATGTATGAATAATATTCAGAATTATCATAATCATCGTTCAACAGAAAAATATATTTTAAAGTAGAGTAGCAATATATTATAACACACACATAAATATAAAATAATCAATATAACATTTATATGTAGATACATAATTATCCATATAATATACATATATAACATTATAATAAACCAAAAAATGAAAATAAAATAATAAATAACAACAGAAACTAACTACAGTTTTTTTGGTTTGGAGAAATCTATTAAAATATATTATATCTACAACAATTAATGATGATATCTAGATGATACGAAATTATATGATTAAAAAGTGATATTCAACAAAATAAAGAAGAGTAGAAAATTCTATAAATTGTATACATTAATAGGGATCACTGAATATTTTTATCATGAGAATGTCAACAAAAAAATCATAATTTCAGTATATGATATATACACACAAACATATATATGTATATGAGGCATTTATAAAATGACAATAAATATAATAACACAATTTTAAAATATTAAATATAGATTTTGTTACATGTTTATAATAATAATAACGACGCATAATTTTATAGAAGCACAGAGTTATCATGACTCAAAATAAAATACATTAGCAGAATGCTTTTTGAGTTTGAGATTGTCGTAGCGTAATTCCACTCATAAATAAAACGAGTAATAACGAATCCAAACTGCAATCCAAACGTTTCATTTCATTCTTACAGACTCCTCATTCTACGACTTAGTCCAAATTAAAAGCAAATATATTTCAGAAAAATTCCCCGGCAAATTGTTCTCAAGTTTCAAGTAGAAACGTCAAATTTGAAAATTATAATTATGCATTTTAATTTGAATCATGATATAATTTCATCCATCATTGTAGATCTTTGTTGACAGCGCCTCCAGTGGTCAATGTAAGACTTACATCCCTATGGCGAGCTGAGATCCCATTGTAATTCTCAAAAGTGACCACTCGATGGCAACAGAGGCCTGATTACTGCAACATGCAGCAGATTCACCTCGACTTATCAGTTTTATGTTCGAGGGTGAATGGCTACGAGACCCTGTGATCAATCCAGGGCGAACCATAGTGGTGAATGAATGAAAGAATTTTGAAAAAACAATTAAATATCACCTTCTCAGATGTTGCATTCTTCAGCCCGGAACCAAAACTTCACAAAGTTACATGTAAAAAAGAAGTATTCATCTCACATTGCCGGATTCCAGCTCCTGGGTGTTGGATCTGCTCTGGGGTCTCCCCATCGTTGTGTCCCGCCCCAGTTCTAGGGAAATCAGCCAAAACTGCGAAGGCAAAAGGTTCCCGAAAACCCCACAAACTACAGACGGACCTTCGTTTTGTCTCCGCCTGTCTGTCTGCTGCCTTTGAGCATCTCCGAATATAGAAGGTGATCAATAAATCAGTCAATACCCTCCCCTCACCCCATCCCTCTCCGCCCTCCATCCCCTCAGAGGAGGAGCCGGAAACAAAGGATGAGCCGGAGCAGGAGGTAGAAAACCCACTGCTGGGGGTCTCCTCTCCCTGAGAGGGCACTAAATAAATACAAATAAATAGCTTTTAAAGCAGTCCTCTGAAGATGCTCAGCAAAGTGCATCATGGGTAAATACAAACCCGGGTTTTGAAATGTCATTTTTTGGTATTTTCAACACTTGTTTATAACTGATTTCTGTTGCGTCAGGATTAAAAGGAAATAAATTAAAAGGCCATAAAATTAAAAGAGTCGTTGCGCTTCCCTGGAAGTACTTTCTTTTTCAAATATAAAGACCATACAGCCAAAACATCTGGAATATATATTAGATTTCAGACGGATAAAACAGAAACCACATGGTTCGGTTGGCTTACGTCATGATCTGGACGAAAATAGCGCCTGTTCGTGCCGCTATCGTCTTTAACAAAGCGCTAAAGCTCATTGGAGCTGTTTGCGCTGCAGCTGCGCCCACTGGAAGTTATCACCGAGAACGGGAGGCGTTCCTCCAAAAAGAAAAATTAAAAAAGAAGGTCCTGGAAGCGAAGTCCTGAAAACGGGTGTCGGTTGATCTGCAATAACCAAGAGCCCCGGACCCCCTCCCTGGAGTGACCAAGCCCAGGGATGACGCACCATCTTGGGCTTGGGGTTTCCCAGAGGTTGGCCTACTCTGGTCTGGAGCTCCAGGCCTATAACCTTGGGATGGCTTGACCCAGGGGATGATGCATCTTTTGGGCTTGGGGTTCTCAAGAGGTGAGCCTCTCTTGGCCTGGAGGTCCACACCCCCACCAAGCCCAGGGATGACTAACCATCTTGGGCTTGGGGTTCCACTGAGGTTGGGCCTGGCCTGTCCCTGCCTGGAGGTCCAGACCCCCATCCCTGGGGTTGCTTGGTCCTTCCCAGTGGTCGGCATTTCCGGCCTGAGTCTTCTTGTAACCCCAGGACAAAGATGATGCCTCATCCCTAGGCTTGGTCTTTACCGGAAGTCGGCCTGGAGCTCCGGACCTCCTCTCTGGGCTGACCAAGCCCGGGGATGAGGCACCGTCTTGGTGGCTTCGGGTTCCAAAAGGTCAGCCTGTCCTGGCCTGGAGCTCTGGACCTCCTCCCTGGGGTATCTTAGCCCAGGGAAGAGGCACTCTGAGGATCTGCCTGTCCACGTCCTGACGTTGTAACTCTCCGGATGCTCTCCTGTCGTTTGCGGCCCTTCCCTGCGGATGCTTCCTGTTTACGTTTGTTTATCAGCTTGTTTCTGCACCCTCCTGTTTTTCGGAGCAGTCCGAGCAGCGGGGCTGCACTGCCCTCGGCAGGGGATCCGGGATCTGCATTCTTGCTTGTCTTTCGTCCTCCTCTCCTCGCCATCCATCACTCAAAGGACGCTTCCGTAACTCATCCCCGTCCTGTCGTGCCTAACGTCCTCGCCTGCCAAGGAAAATAGATTCTTCTATTTTGGCATCTCCCTCCCTCCACTTCCTGGATCTTTTTTAATCTCTCTCTTGTTCAGATTCCTCTTCCTCGCTCCTCTTCATTCACTATCCCGCTTTTTGGAGGAATCACATCGTCCACGGAGGAAAACTGAAGTTTGCAGCAAAGTTGTTCAAAACCCCCCAAAACGAATGACCCGAATCCGCAGGACTTAACGCTGCTCCTAACAGCCCATCAGTGGATTAATCTTTCTTTTTCCTCCTTTCTCTTTAAATGTTATTTATTCCCTCCCAAAGCCAGAAGCCAAGGCTGCGTAATCTTCGCCGTCCGGCCCTGACGGGCTAATTCGCCCAGTCAGAGCCTCAATTAGGGAGAGTCGGCAGACGGATTTGAGGTGCAGGGGTTTTATTTTCGAAAGAAAAATCCGACTCGGCCTCTCTTTGACACTTCATGCAATTTCCAAGTGACTTTCCGGCCTCCATCGGAGCGAGAGAGAGATCCAAGTCTGCGGGAATTAATTAGTACAGATCCACTGAGCAGGAAGTGGGGGCGGGGGGCTGTTCATGTGAGGCACTAGGATAACGCTAACATTGTAGACCCCGTAGAGAAAGGTAGGTCTGCGGAATGACAAACAGGGAGGGTTTCGTATGCCTGGAAGCTAGCATTGATAGCGCCTGCCAACTAGCCCCCACTGGACGGTTCCTGTAATCGAAAGCCCAGTAGTTAGCATTCAGGCGCTACTCACTAGCCTTTCGAAGCTGGTTGCCAACACCCCTGGGCCAGTTGCTTAGATTCTGAGGCTAGCCACCTAGATTTTTGGCTTGGCACTGCTATTCCTTGAGGACTCGCTAACCCAGCTGGGCTACTTACTCGTAGTCCTAGAGTACTAGAACTAACCAAAGCCCAGGTGCTAACAAGCTACATTTGCAATTCAATGTTAGTTCTTGTCATTCTTAGGTTAAGAAAGTGGTATCCACATGCTAGCGCTTGCCTATTTTGTAGCCTTGTCATGCTAACTGCTCTATTACTGTAGTCACTCGCATCCTCAATCTGCAAGGAGATGCCGGGCTGGTGAATTATCGTTTCGGATAGTCTGGAATAATAACTAGTACTCCCAGAGTACTAGAGCTAACCAAAGCCTCGGTGCTAACAAGTTATACTGCAATTTCATGTTAGTTGTTATCATTCTAAGGCTAAGTTAGTAGTTTCCACATACTAGCGCCAGCCCATTTTATAGTCTTCTCATGCTAACCAGCCTATTATTGTCGCCACTGGCATCCTCAGTCTGCGGGGCTAGTAATTAAAATTCCCAGGCTTTCCTTCCAGCATTTCTGGGCTAGTTGCTAGGAGTCCAGGCCTTAGTCACCGGCGTTCCAGGCCGTCACTTGAATTCCAGGTCTAACAGCTTTCCGAGGAGAGTTCCAAGAGAAGAATTCACGGGCACACATCCAGCAGTCCCAGCCTGCCAACCTATGCATGTAGTTACTAGCATTCTCAAGATGATGGCAATTATCACCCCCTAGTTTGGAGGTTACTCAGTGAACTGATGCTCAGCATAGCGCTCAGCATTGACTTAGCTAACCACCATCGGGCTAAATCTGCGCAACACCCAGTGCCACAAACACAGGGGGTGGGGACGGTGATGATGCTAAAACTTAGTGATACAAGGCAATTTGATCAGGCACGGAGTGCACATCATGCTCCATACGTGAACTTGATGGCTAATATTTGAAAATGGAAAAGGCGAAGACCACATTGAAATGTATTTATTTTCCGTGTGTAGGTTGCTGACTCGCCAATGTGATGTAACATTTACACCGCGAGAACAGCAACTGTTAGCGAACAGTGAGGGGCGGTGGCGGCAGCATCTCGCGCCAAAAGTGCGACCGAGGAGCGGCCCGCGGTGAAACAACGCGGGGCTGGAGAGCCATGAATTATGCAAAGTGAAAGTGCAGAGAGCGGCTACAACATCTCTGTTTGTGCCAATTAAAGCGCCGCCGCCTCCATTATCCCCCGGCCCCCGAGCACTGAGCTCTGGGAGCAGCGGGAAGGTATGTGGGCTCGGCGCCAGCCCGGCCTGGGAGAAAAAACACCCGAGCCGCCCATGTGGGGCTCGACGCTGTGAGGCAGGCCGGTTACCCCGGCAACCAGCGACCGCCGACCAGACGAGGGGAAGCTTCCGAAATTTCGACTTTTCCCGGAGATGATGGCAGGGACGGGACGGCCGAAAGCTTAGGCTACCAATCAGGATCAGTTTTGTGCAAAAGTTGTGCGAAATCACACTTTCGCACCTTCGTTTCCGAACTGAGGGTGAAGAAAAGCAGCTTAAAATCCACGTTTTACAGGTGAGAGCTTCTCTCACCTTCTCTCCTCTCATTCCAACTAACTCTCGTCTTCCTCCAGACCTCCAACCTCAGCATCCCAGATCACACCCAGATCTTCGCCATCCAATCCTCCTCAAAGCATCTCAGTGTGACTTTGAACATCTAACGTGCTGATCCTCTCCATCCTCCTCCAAAAAGAGCCTCCACATCTTCCCTCCAGTCTTCTCCTAAGTGTCTCCAAATCTGTCCCAACCTGCTTGCACACCTTTTCTCCTTGCTCACCACAGCTTAAACTTTTCCACCTTCTTCATCTCCATTCTCTGTAGCATCAACGTTCCACTCGGGTTCCTCCTTAGATGTTCCTCCACCTGCTCCCTGCTCTCACTACACATCACAGTGTCATCTGCAAACATGGAGATACCTGTCTGACCTCACCTGGCAACATGCGTAATCATTAATCTAATATTAAAGAATAAAATTTGGAATATAACAACTATAAGACTCAGTTAGCACGTTGTTAATATAATGTCCAAAATAGAGGAGAACATGGAACATAAGCAGCACATAAAACAAAACTGAAGCGAAAGAAAGACCTAAGTAGGGAGTATCATGGGGGCATCAATAATGGAGCAGAAAATAAATATTATAGAAATATAATATAAATATTAATGAAGAAAAAAGGGACAAAAAATTAGCAGAATATAATGGTTAAAATAATAATAACAATGACGATAACAATTATAAAAAAAATGTTTTCAATTTAATAATCATAATGATTAATTATTATTATTGCTATTATTGCTTTTATTACATTAATTACAATAATAATAATAATTATTATTACAACAACAAAATTAATACTAATCATAGTAATTATTATTTTTATTTTTGCTGTTATTGTTGTTACCATATTCATAATATCATTATCAATATATTATTATATATAATAAAAATAAATATAACATGATATAAAAATATAATGATAATAATTATTATTAATCATAATCGTAATGTGATATCATATAATAATAATAATAATAATATTAATGACAACAACAACAACAACAACAACAATAATAATAATAATAATAATAATAATAACTATTATTGCTATTATTATTGTTGTTATCATTATTATTATTGTTATTATCATTATTAGTATTATCATTAGCATTATTGGTTTTATTTTACAAAATAATGGACATAAACAATATGTACAAAAACACAGATTTGAAACCAACAACATAAATAATACTATGGGAAATAAGATTTGAAATAGAGTGGAAGAAAGAAAGGAAGGGAAGGATGTCATAATATGAAATGTAACGTAGGAAGTAAAGGCTTGGAAAGAAGTGCAAAGGTTTTAAATAAAACAAGCATCCCTGATAAGAGAAGGATGACAGGAAATCAATCGCAAGAAAGAGAAATAAAATATATTTTGTACAAAATATAAATGACTCAGGCACATTCACTGGTGATAAAATAACTGACTTCATTCATTCATTCATTTCATGTCCTGCTTATCCTGCACACAGGGTCTCTGCTGTCATTGGACGAAAGGCGAGGTTCACCCTGGACTGGTGGCCAATCACAGGGCCACATATGGAGACATGCAACCATTCACCAGTCAGAAATACAATCATTCATTCACACGTCATCTAGAGACATACAACCATTCACCCTGTCATTGTGGAAAATTCAGGGTCTCCAATGAACCTTCTGTATGATTTTGGACTGTAGGGGGAACCCGGAGAACCTGGAGGAACGTGGAGACTCCACACAGAAAGGTCCTCCAGCAGGAACCCAACCTGGGACCTTCTTGAAGTGTCTTATTTCTAATCCTCAACAAAGGTGGTTCATCCGCGCTTATGATTTTAAAGTAAAATCTCATTCAATAGCTGATCAATAATAATTTAAAAAATAATAAAATTAAATTTTAAAAATTATTATAAGTAAGTGAACTTTTGTCAAAACACAATTCCATCTGAAATACCAAAAAAATAAAGAATGTCAGTTAAAGTATGACGTGAATCTTTCCCTGACGCGTGGGGGCACTAGGACCCGGACGGCTGTCTGACAGGCGACGTCCGGCGCTAGGACCCCGCCGGACGCCGCCACGGACCTCTTTGTCTCCACCAGTCAGATCCTCCTCCACCTCCTCCTCATCCTCCCTGTCGCCTCATTCCGTGTCTCCCCTCCATCAGCAGCGGGCTGGATGCTTGCAGGGACACAAACATGGCTGTGAATCTCGGCAAGAACAGACTGGCGCTGCTGACCGCCTACCAGGACGTCATTGACGACACCTCGGACGCCGACTGGTGAGTCCCACCGCCGAGCCCCCCCTCGCCCCCCTCCCGTGTACCCCGACTCCCGGTGGTTTCCTTTTTTTTTTTTGTTGTCCGTGGCTGATGCTCGTTGAGGATGCGGGACCGTGAACGCACCGCCGGCCATCAGCATCCCTGCGTGCAGGAGGAGGAGGAGGAGGAGGGGGACGGGGAACGCGTCCGGTGGAAGGATAGAAAGGTTCGGGGGGGCGTTGGAGTGAGAGTTTGGAGGAGGAGAAGGGTGGGAGTGCCGGAACCAGAGAAGGACGCTTTTGTCTCAATCCCCCCCTCTCCTGGTCCCGGTTCCAGTCCTGGTCCCGGTCCAGGGCCAGGCGCTGCTCTGCTCCGCCGGCGGCTGGAAGCAATTTATGACTTTTACGCGTGCATGTGTGTGTGTGTGTGTGTGTGTGTGTGTGTGTGTGTGTGTGTGTGTGTGTGTGTGTGTGTGTGTGTGTGTTTGTGAAGGTCACGGTGAAAAAAAAGCTGAATGGACGCGGCGGCTGCAGGAACACACCGTGTTGCCTTCACGGCCCAGCGAGGGGAGACACGCCCCCCCCCCTGCGGCGGCCGCGTGG
>CAAKHD010000095.1:34010-56510 GCA_901007705.1 Fistularia tabacaria | reverse complement strand
TATGTGACTCACACACACACACACACACACACACACACAGGCCTCGCTGACTCCATGCACACACCCAGGCCCGGAGAATGGTTTCAGAGGGCCGGCGGCCGCAGGCTGTCATTACGGGGGCAGCCGCGTCCTTCAGGCCGGCCGCGGGCTTCTGAAAATAGACGTCAGGCAGCCACAATGTCTGCGCCGCCGCGTTTAAAGAGGAACGAATCCTGCAAAGGAGCGCAGGAATGCGGAGGGGAATAAACGTTTTCAAAGGGGGGGGCAGAAGAACACGGCTCACAGGTGGTAAATCACCTGTTCATCTGTTCGACTGACACACACTCACACACGCGCTCTCTCTCTCTCTCTCTCTCTCTCACACACACACACACACACACACACACTCACCATCTCGCTATCGCGGCGCAGCGGCTAAATCCACGCGCAGGTCTGGAGGTTATTCCACAGAGGAGCGTCCGCATGGCTGTTTACGTCCTGCACTGTGGGCTTCTCTCATTCCCACTGAGCTCCTCTCCCACCGCCCTGCTGCTCCTCCTCCTCATCCCGGTGCAGAGTTACACTCCCCTCCAAAATATATATAATTATCCTGATTTGATGCCACGCCTCGCGGGGGCTTTGCTTACCAACAAAAACACACGGTGCC
Organism: Fistularia tabacaria; assembly: GCA_901007705.1. Taxonomy (NCBI): domain Eukaryota; kingdom Metazoa; phylum Chordata; class Actinopteri; order Syngnathiformes; family Fistulariidae; genus Fistularia; species Fistularia tabacaria. The sequence continues at coordinate 55,864 of CAAKHD010000095.1, read as the reverse complement.
TTCACGTGCCCACCTCGACGTGGAAACGCGCCTCCACGCGCAAAGCACCTGAATGCACCACGAGCTGCCATTTCAAGTGTGCTCCGACATTTCTTCTCTTCCATGAAGTTCGTGATGCTATTTTTTCCAAAAACAGCCATCGTGACTAACGCCCCCCCCCCTCCCCTCCAGGCTCCTGGAGATGCAACAGCAACGTGGACCTCAAACATCTACGCTGCCAGGGCTAGCATGCAGCACAGGAAGTGAGTGGGAGATGACCTCGCCATATTGATCTCCGGGGGCTTTTTTCCCATGGCCGGCGCCAGGAAGAGAAGCAGCTGACGGGTCGCTGAGGAAAAATGAAAAAAAAAACAAAAAACAATAAATAAACAAAGGCAGCTCAGTAACCAGATGTTCGCGGAGGAGAATCCAGATGTTCATCTGGAGGAGGTGAGCCCCACAGACGCTCCTTTCAAGAAGAAGATGCGGCTGAAGTGAAAAAGCACAGCATCTTCCGGTGATTCTCCACATCTGCAAAGAACAACGTATCCCATAATACTCACCACCCGACCACAAGCCAGGCTTTCAAAAGTCTCCACGACGGATCTTCTGCCCACTCTGACAAACCCGATTCAGGAGTTTCTGTGCGACGTGTCAAAGTATCGCCGCGGTTTCCTGTTCCTTTTCATCCGTCCATCCATCCATCGGGCCTCCGTGCACCGAGGACACGGGGCTGACACGGCGTCGAGGCGCCGGCGTCTAGACGGAGAGCTGGTTTCCATCTGTGCTTCCGCGGAAACAGAGCCGGGAGGAACAACAACAACATTTCATCCCGCGGTGAAGCAAAGGCGTGTTCACCATCACGCCAAACGTCTCATTCACCCGTTCAGGACGACGGCGAACGTCTCCGTCGGCGGTGAGATGGAACCCCAGGGGTTCGGCGGAGGTCGAGACGCAGACGCACAGCCGGCTCGTGGTTTGTGATGACCGTCATCTTGAATTGCGAGTGTGGAGACGGAACGTCGTGGGATTTCTTTCTTCATGTTTGAATCCCTTCATACTGACTATGTCGAAAGATAGATAGCCATTTTGCATAATACGGGGTTTTATTTTTTAAAAAAATCTGTATTTTTGAACCCCAGTATCCTACAAATCCAACAAAAATACTATATCTATCTCTGACTGGCACATGAAAAAATAAACTACGGGTTGAAAAGAATGCAATTCATTTTTCATTCGCGATTTTTTCATTCAGAGCTCTGCTTTTTAAAGAAAAACCCATTTTAACCCCTGTTTGGAGCCCACTGTTTACACCTACGTTGTGAATTTGCAAAGATCCTATCTTGCTTTTCCGATGGAGGAGGGTTGGCCGAATGCACACGTGAACCTGGTCGAGATCATCCGTTCACTGGACCACGGCAAACATCTCATTCATCCATTCACTGACTGAAGCATTCACCTCCTCCACATGAAAACATGAAATCCATCCAGATGTTGATCAAACGCCGATTCATCCATTCATTGAGCGAAGCTTCAAATCCGACACGAATCGACTAGAACTTTGGATTCATGTGAAACTCTGATGAAACATCGGATCGATTTCTAGTTTCACTCAAACCTCACGAAGCGACTAAAACAATAATCCATCCTGGATCCACGAAAACACTGGATTCATCCATTCATTCGCCAAAGCATTGAATCCATCCTTACAATCACTCCTTCACACACTCTCTCTGTGGATGTGTTCGTTTTTTGGCTATGAATGCAGACGTTCTCCCCGGGTTCTCCCCAGGTTCTCCAGCCCCCTCCTTGGTCTGAAAAGTATGCAACGGTTCCAATGGGAGACGGAGAAAATCTGCGGCCTCTCAAATATTTAGCTTGCTGCTCACTTCCTGCTCCCGGGGTTTACGTTCACGCCGCTTGTTTTTCCTTCGCAGGAAATGCATAGTTTTGTGTCTTGTTTACGCCGGAGGCCTGAGAAGACCCCGGCTAGAAGGGAAGAACATGAATGAGTGACGTGATTAGCCTCTTATTTCAACACCGGCCCGTGAAACCGGCCGGGTCTCCGCCTGGGCTGAACGGGCGGGGAAGGGAAACTTTTCCTGTTTGCCATCGGCGTGGGCCCCGGGAGTGTTTACCCATCCCGCCGGTGTGATGTTTCCCACGGGTTCGGCGGGGAAAGTTTGCAGACGTCTGCAGAACGTCCGGACGTGTGACCACGCCGAGGTGGGAGAACTCCCGAGGCCGTGGCGTGCGAGTCGTGGACTTCACAAGTGCATCACCAGCTTCCCGCTGGTGGAAAAACACTCTCTTAACACTCCATGTCAACAGTGCCTGACAGACTAAACTCGGGGCAGCAGCGACCCTTTTTTCCTGAGCGAGTCACAAACGGGTCACGATTGATCGACGACAGACTAAACCAGCGTCGCTCCGACTGGGACCGACATATCTGCGAGAGATGAGCTCACTGGCAACTCCGACCTGGAACGGAACAAATCCGGAGAAGCCAGAAGAAGTGAGGATCCGGAACAATGAACCCAGAGACGAGCCGAGCCAGTTAGCGGCTAGCTTAAGTGGGTGTTTTCGGCCAGCTAATCGCTAATCCAACGCGGCTGCCCGATGAGCAGCTCTGAACGCGTGCGGCCTGCGATCCAAAGGCTTCACACGCGTTGACGACAAAGGAGTGAACGGTCACCTGGGCGAGCAGACAGCAGCGGCTGGAATTGAACCGGCGACCTCCTGACTGGAAGAACGCCCCGAGAACAGGAAAGGAAAACCTCCCCGATGCATCGATTCGTGCAGGACTTGAGTGTTATGTCCTGCGTCCAGACGGATGGGGTGAAATTTTACGGCGCTGTCAGCGGCGGCCGTTCTTTCCAGCGGGGCCTCGACAGGAAATCACCGAAACAGCGGCTGGCAAACGGAGCCCGGCTGGAGCGAATCCACTCGGAAAAAATGAGGAGAGCAAGCGAGCCCATGACGGAGAAGCTGAAAACCAGCCACGAGAAGGAGCAGCCGTCCGGACGGGACGTTACTCCTACCTCTTCTTCTTCAGACGAGGGCATCCTGGGGCAGCCGCCGCCGCTGTGTTTGCAGAGAAGGCCCACGCCGGCTGGAAACACATGAACTCACGCCAAGCGGCGGAGAACGGAGGAAGAAAAACAGCAGGAAGTTGCTATTCCCGGATCTCGCGCACGTGCGCCGTTTCCTCTCCCAGCCTTTTCTTCCGAGCCGTCCGACGTCGGGCAAATTTATCGGGTCGCGGTCGCAGATTCTTCTCAGCGGCTCCGGACGACGCGGCCCAATCCGCAGCATTCCGGGCAGAACCTTTCATCGCCTCGCGGTACCGCCAAATTACAGGGGCCGCAGGACGGCCAGGTGATGTCACACATCCATTCCACCTGCTAATATTTACCGTGTGCGTCGACGACCCCGGGCGGCTAGAAAACACGATAATGGGAAACACACCCGCGAAGGCACGTACGTCCAGCTGGCCAGGGAGGAACTGGGTCGCGGCGGCCCTGAAGAGCAACAAAAGCCTCATTATCCGGTTCCTCGCGCCCGCGCGCATACCGTCGTGTTCTTGTTTCTAATTACCCGTTTTCCTGGAGGGATTTAAAAAGATGGAAAAACCGCAGCGGCAGAGGAGCCCTCCCTCGGCCGCTCCCGTGGACCAGAGTCCGCCGGTTGACTTCCAGGCGCTGAGGAACCGCTCCTCTCCGCCGCCGAGCCAGCTCCAGAGTGAAAACACATCTTTCTTCCAGAGCCATCCCTCTTTCCAGCCCTCCCTCGCTTCCCTTCCTCCAACTCTCCATCCAGCCAAAGCATCCCACATCGGCCCTCTTTTTAATTTGGCAGATGTTTTCCTCGGCTCTGAAGGGCTTAGCGGGGATATTAGAGGGCGACGCTTTTCCCATTTTATTTATCTCTTTTGTGCCAAAATCCGATTACTGCCTGCCGAGCTTTGGTAATTCATCGAGACATCGAGCAATAGTCGTAAAAGAGGCGGAGGGGGTTTGTTGGCACGCCGTGCCGGACGAACGCTGGCGTTTGCATGTGAGAGAACATGTGTGCCGCAGAAGGTCTCGGGGGTTTGCTTTGCAGCGAGCGGCCGAGAAGGGGAGAAAATAAAAAACAAAACAAACAAAATCAAAAACAAGCTCGGTATTTCTGGAGTTGGATAAAAAAGCTTTCGGGGGAATTCCGGTCATCCCAGCCAGTGAACATTCTGGTGTTCAGATGCTGCGAGGACACGTTACGGAGCTGCCTGGGGGCCGCAGGAGGTCCCTTCACCTCAGCTGCTGGATGCGGATTTTCAGAGGATTCGCCGATTCGTCTGCACCGTTTTCTGCGAGCGAACGGCGTGCGGAGTGATTGACGTGCGGCCTGCACTCCAACCCTGCCACGTCGAAGTTGGACGCGAGCGTGCGCCAAGAGAGGAATCCGCAAAGAGGAAGAAGTTTGAAAGCCTCCCCCCTCTTTCCTCCTCCTCTCAGTCATAAACGTGGTTTTCCTCTCATTCCCGCAGCTCCACGGTGGCGGGGCGGGAAAACGGCGTGTTGCCGTTGGTCAAGGGGCGCGGCGTCAGCGACCAGGTCCACCTTGGAAACACTAACATCGTGCGACGAGCAGTTCAAATTGCAATATGCGACATTGGACGGAATAGAGTTGGAAGCGACAGCGATTGATATCCATGTTCAAAGCAGAAATTAGTCAAATGTATTCGAAAGAGGAACACAATGAAGTACAAGCAGCACTTTTGGGTGTACTTTCAATGCCTTAATGACACTGTCGGACGTCTGAATGCGTCTTTTTTCCCCTCCCTAAATTCATTTAAAGTATAGGTGCTATTTTCATCTTATTTCCCCTTCGCTTGCTGGCAACACCCTCCTTTTCCTGTGTTTTTTTTTTTTAGTTTTTGTTTTTTTAAAATGGCTAAAAGGGACTTTGTGCCCATTTATTGCAGCGTGTTATTCTCGAATGCGCCATAGGAACGATTTCATTTCCTCAATCATGTAAAGACGGGGTTTTTACATTAAAACTGGAAGGAATCGGCCGACTGGGGTCTCAAACAAAGTTCAGATTTGCAAGCCTTTCGTTTCTCAACGAGCGAACCTACCACTTTTAAATGTTAACCGTTTAATGCATTTTTCATGCTTTTGCAGAAACTCATGAGTTGAACTTTTGAACATTTGACACTGAGCTGTTTAAAAGAGACAAAGAGAAAAACTTTTTTTTTTTTTAAAGAAGTCCATCAGAGGGGTTATAGACTCAACGCGGGCCGCTACTGACATCTAGTGGCCGTAAATTTGAACTGCACCTCCCCGTCCCGTTCCAGTTAACACTGCAGCTTAAGCTAAATATTAGCCTTGCGTGTCGATTTTAACAGCAGTGTGAACGTGTGTGACTTAAAAAAAAAAACAAACAAAAAAAAAACGTCCTACATCCGGAACACCTGCGCCCTCGGTGGTACAAAGCAGGAAAACACCTGCGTCTCCGAGCAGGAGTCCGTTTGCTCGTTCCGCAGCCTGACCTCGCAGGTGTTCACCCCGAAGCCGGCAACTTCCAACGGCTGCGGCCACGGAAAGCCACGCCTGAGGCGGAATATGCGGCCGACGTTTGGCGAAAATACGGATGGCGGTTAAGAGATGCTAACTTTCCAGAGCTGAGCGGCCTCGTATCACACGTCCGGATGGCAGCTTAACTACACGTTAGCAAGCGTAGCAAGTTAGCTTGTAACTGAGAATCATGCTAAGTAGACATGCTCCCTGCACTTCAGGCCGATGAGCTCTAACTGTATAAATAAGCAAGATTTAATTCTTACACGGCGAGTATTAGAGAGGCTACTTTATTTCCAATTCGCGTTCAGGAACGCTCGCCAGCTAGCGAACACATGCTAGCGACTAGCAAAACTTCCCTGCCTCAGGCAGCGAGGTGGTTAGCATAACGCCACAAAAGAAGTGATTTCTTTTCTTTAAAAAAAAAAAATAAAAAATGAACATTTATTAAATAAATCGTGCGGAGAAACCAAACGATACAGCAGCGGAGTAAAGTTGCACTTTAAATCAGGGAATGGGTGGCCCTTAAAAGGGCCGTTGGTGTTAATGTTATTAGCCGGCAGGCTAATACTCCTGAGACTGAGAGGAGGCCTTCTTTCCCGCCTTGCCGGAGCTCGGTGCGGACTGGCCGGTCTTCTTGGGCAGCAGCACCGCCTGGATGTTGGGCAGGACGCCGCCCTGGGCGATGGTCACGCCGCCGAGCAGTTTGTTGAGCTCCTCGTCGTTGCGCACGGCCAGCTGGAGGTGACGCGGGATGATGCGGGTCTTCTTGTTGTCCCGGGCGGCGTTGCCGGCCAACTCGAGGATCTCGGCGGTGAGGTACTCCAGCACCGCGGCCAGATAGACGGGAGCTCCGGCGCCGACGCGCTCGGCGTAGTTCCCCTTGCGGAGGAGACGGTGGACGCGGCCGACCGGGAACTGCAGACCGGCCCTGGAGCTGCGGGTCTTGGCCTTCGCCCGGGCCTTTGCACCAGTTTTGCCTCGTCCGGACATGTTCGGGCTCGGTGAGTTGCAGGAATCCGCGCGACGCACAAAACGTGAGGTTTTCGGTTGTTTTTGTTCGAGGAACGACCGGACACCCGCGACGAGGGTATAAAAGCCCAGCGGTCGCCCCGCCCTTCAATCTCATTGGCTCTCCAGCAGGTCTCCCCCGAAGCCTGATTGGGCCTCACCGCTCGACCGCTGCTTACAGCCAACGGCTATTGGCTGAAGAACCCGAGCTTTCCACCATTCATGACTGCGCATCTAGAATGGCCGGGAGCGGTTGGCTACGGTGTGTGATCGCTGTTGTGGTTGGTCGAGTTGTCGAAGGGGGCGGGCCTATAACGCAGCCAATCCGGTGTCTTCCCTCCGAATTCAATTGTTTGGCGCTTTACTGAATGAAAGCGAGGGACGGACGCTCGCAAACACCGAATCCATTTTAAATGAAGACGCTACTTTTTCCCCGTATTTGCGCATTTAAAATTGTTCTTTTCCAATCAAAATAGGACGGCTAAAAAAACCCAACAGCAAATACCGTTCATTTCGGCACTCTTAATTTGCAAAATAAACATCGTTGCCAAATATATACCACTTGAAAATATGTGCTCGCTTTTATTAATGAGTATTTATACTTTTAGAGTCACCGGTGCTCAAATGAGTAGCAGGAGTTTTTATCTGTGTGTGTGTGTGTGTGTGTGTGTGTGTGTGTGTGTGTGTGCGCGCGCCCTTAAATATAATTCCCATGTTGAGAATACTATTACGATGATGATGATAATAATAATACTCTGATAATACTATTCCCAGAAGGAAAGGAAAGGTGGAGGAGACAGTGGTGAGAGCAGAGATGATGGATGGTTTGGAGAAAAGACAGGAGGCAGAGCTGGAGGTGGCAGACATGAAGATGTGGAGGTTCTCTTTGGAAGTGACCAGGATGGAGAGGATCAGGAATGAGTCCATCAGGGTAGATGTTTTGGAGAGAAGGTCAGAGACGGTTGGGTCATGGACAGAGGAGGGAGAGTGAAGATATTGGTAGACAGATGCTGGAATTGGAGGTCTAGATGAAGACCAGAGAGAAGATGTATGGAGGTAGTGAGAGAGGACATGAAGAGAGGAGCATCCAGAGAACAGGATGAGATGGAGAAGGTCCCCTGAAGGAAAAAGCCCAAAGGAGAAGAAGAAGATAATACTATTCCCTTCACTGTAAGCTGTGCTATCTCTACCTTTTATGAGATGAGATGTACTTCAATGATCCCTTGATTGAGAAATTGTTTGGCAGCAGCAGCAGAAAGACATACAAGGACAAGACAGTGACAAGGTAAAAATAAAAATAAACATGTCAATGAAGTAAAATAAAATAAACTCTGAAGTGTAAAAGTCAAAAAAAAACCTGTCTACATAGTTGCCAATATACGGGAATGCAGTTCCTGCCGAGAGTGAGTTATTGTACAGGTTATGACAAGAGCTAGGAAAGATCTCCTGTTTCTTTCCGTTCGACGGATACATACATGACAAATACCGTGACATTGTGCTGCTGTTCTATGAATTCTCCCTCTGGGATAATCTATCCCTCTATGTGGATCCAGAATCCAGCGTATTCTATGTAAAATTCCCGTCTTTGTATTTTGTAGATCTCAGCCGTACATCTTATCCCGCCTCCTACAAAGGTAAAAATTCAAGCGATCCATCACATCCAAACTAAGGGAGGCTTTAAAAAATCATTTTTATTTGAAATAAATTAAACATTTTAACATCGGAAATTACAAAGATTCTGCGGTGCCCCCGTGTAACCCCTCTGCCGGCCAGATTAGGAGGCCGCTTTGTTCATTTCATCCATACCAGCAGCTTTCAAAGCACACAAAAGGAGTCCCTACTTCTTATGCATTTGAATCGTGACAAGAAATAACCCGGTGAAATTGCGAAAAAAAAAAAAAAAAATTGAGATTGCCCTCAGTGACGTTTCATGGTTGATAAACCGTCCGATTATTTTTTGCATGAAATAATTCTCTTTGCCTGGTAACATGACAAATATGTACATTGATACCCACTGGTTCTGTTTGCCCTTCAAGGATGCACTGAGTATGTCAGTGGCCTTTTCTTCTTAAATATGTCTTTAACCCTGAGTACGTCCCCCTTCACGCATCATTGAATATAATAACCGTTCCTTGGGTAACCTCGGCGGAGATAACCTCTTTAGCACCTCAAATGCTCCAGAATGCATCACCCCGACACGTCCAAAAACGGGTCTTTCTGCAGATTTGAGCTGGTTAAAAAAGCGGACGTGAGCGCGCTCGTTCTCCTCTAGTTTTGCAGCGTCATGATGTTTTCCACAGACAGAAGTCCTCTTCTGCAGAGGCGTCAGCTGCAAACTCCTCGTATATTTATCCAACGCAGGTAGGAAATTAAAGTACAACGAATAGATCACTCTTTTTTTTTTTCGGCTTATTCATAAGATACAGCACGGGACGAAATCCTGAAAACCAAACGCAATCATGAATGGAAATTACACCTTCTTAAAGTATATATATATATATACATATATATATATATATGTATATATATATATACACACACACACACATTCACACACATACACATATATATTATATATGTGTGTGTGTGTGTGTTTTAAGTTACTTAAACTACCTGTTTAAATATAGCTTTGCACGGAGTAACACAGCAATTTCTTTATTTTACAGTATAGTGCATCAATAAGGACCCTTCTGGGCGGTTAAATAAAAAGCACTTGTTTCATGAGGACCACGTAATAATAATAATCATAATAATAATAATAATAATAAATTACCTATTTACAGCTCTGGGATTTTACACATCCAGTTTTTAAAAAAAACAACAAACAAACTTAATTGTCCCGAGTGCAACCGAAGCATCGTACTGGCGTTTGGTCAGGAAATGATTGGATTTCTCCAGTCGGCGTACGATGCGGAGCTCCAGTCCATGGAGCAGCAAGGTCCTCCTCAGGGCGGAAGCCACCGGTCACGTTTCAGCCGGAGTTTTTCCCGGTCCCAGAGGAGAACCCTCCAGGAGGTGTCCTCGTCTGCGGACCCAGCCGGGGTCCCTCCAGATGTCCCGTTCTCGCGGTCCGGCGAAGCTTTTCAGCTCTTCTTGAGCGCGGCGACAGAGTTGGTGATATTCGCGGAGTCGTCGGCCGTCGTCGCAATCAGTTATTAAAGGAAGCGCTTCCTCCGTTGGTGCTCGTCGCTTTGCCCTTTGACTTCCCCGACGACCGGAAGGAGAAGCGTTTGATGAGGCGCCGGGAGAAGCTGCCGGACTTTTTGCGTCCGCTCGCCGCCGCCGCCGCCGCCGCCTCGGCGAAGTTGCCGTCCACGTTGGAGACGTCCTCGTGGGATTGGCTGAGACACGGCTCCTTCTCTCGGTGCCGCCGGCGGAAGAGCAGCTTGGTCCCGCTCTGCAGGAATCCCACTGCGGAGAGCCAGGGCGACACGTCACCGTGACGAAGGGGAACGGAAACCGCCGTATTTTTCGGACTATGAGCTGCACTTAAAAAATCCTGACACTCCCTCCGGAATCATCCGTGCGCCTCATGTGGGAATTCCTGTCGTGCTTTCTGGCTTCCGACCGCTCAAAGATCTGCCGAAACGTTTCTGTGCGACGAAGCCGCTCCGCTCGATTGTTTTGTCGGACCGTTCCCGGCGGACGCAGGGACGTCGTCTTGAAGTCGGTCATCGGTTGAATGTGGGTTGCGACGTCAGACAAGGTTGGATGACTAAATATGTAGCGACGGAACGCAACGTCGTTCCAACCTCACGCTAACATCAGGTGTCTGCGAACCAATCAGACAACAGTACGTCGTACGCTTACCCCCGCCTCTTCCAGCAATACTGGGCTTTCACATCATGAGGTGAACAAACGGGTTCAAGCACGGGTGGAGAAAAGTGTCAGGGGTTCTACGAGATAGAAGAACATCAGCCAGAAGGAAAGGAAAGGTGGAGGAGACAGTGGTGAGAGCAGAGATGATGGATGGTTTGGAGAAAAGACAGGAGGCAGAGCTGGAGGTGGCAGACATGAAGATGTGGAGGTTCTCTTTGGGAGTGACCGGGATGGAGAGGATCAGGAATGACATGCTAGATGTTTTGGAGAGAAGCTCAGAGACGGTTGGGTCACGGACAGAGGAGGGAGAGTGAAGATATTGGAATAGGAGGTCTTGATGAAGACCAGAGAGAAGATGCATGGAGGTAGTGAGAGAGGACATGAAGAGAGGAGGATCCAGAGAACAGGGTGAAAAGCAGACTGTGCTTCAACATCATACGACTGTACATTTGTGTGGACGAGGACCCTGAAAATGGCAGCCATGCGAACGAAGCGGAATTCCGTTACTTCCCCAAATCCTGCAAAAATCAATAAGCGCGTTTATTTTTTGGCTGATTATTTAGTTTGAAAGGAAGGAATTGATTGAATTTGGTTGAACGCTGACGAATAACTGCATCTGTGTGTTATTTGTGATAGACGGTCGAAGGGCCTTTTCTCTGGATTCCATCTTTAAACCTTCGGAACGGCGACGAGATCTTTAGGAGATCATTGGAATCAGAAGGTGGCACTGCTGTACGCTTCTGACAGGGGTTCCTCCAGGGTTCTCCGAGGTTCCTCCCGCAGGAGGTCCACCAGATGCGTGAAAGAGAGGGAGCGCCGCCGCGTGAATCTACCCCAGGATTGCTCCAGCCCGCGGACGAAACGGAAAAACGGCCGAGACCTTTGTGGTCCTTCAGGCTTCGGGTCTCCAAGGCGCCCGTGGATCCCGTGTCCGACTCCACGTCGTCCACCGACGGACGCTCCGACACGTCGGAGGGCGTGGTCTCGTCCGGGTCCTGGTGCTGTCCCGGCCCGAAGTGGTTGCCGTGCGTGGCCGCGTCCATGGCGGCGGCGTAGCCGCTGGACAGCGCGCAGTCGTCTTCGCAGAGAGGAACCTGAGGAACCGCACACCACATCGGGGCCTCTGAGAAGAGCAGGGGTTTCGGCGGAGGCACCTAAAACGTCTCTGCGGCGGCTCGGATTTTATTCGCTTGCGGCTCCCAGCGCCAATTCTGGAGGCCCTCGCTCAGAAATCAGGTCCGAAGACTCACTCCGCTGAGGGGACGGAGGGACTAATTTTAGATCTAATTCGTCCGGCCTGACCTGACGACAGGGTTTCGGGTATCGAGTCCTACGTCGGTCGTCCGGGATCGGCGGTCTGACCTTTGACACGCCGGAGATGATCAGCGTGCTCCGCTTGGTGGGCGTCTTCCTCGCCGCCTTGCAGGCCGACTCGGTCAGCTGGCGGATGGCCGTCTCTGCAACAGGATCCAAGCCGTTAGAAAGGCGGCTGCCTTCTGAGCGACAAGAGCACAGATACACAGATCAGCGTTACGGGAGGAACCGAGACGCCGGGGTCAGAGGAGGAACATCTAGGGAGGCGGAGGAACTCATCCATGTGTGTGAATGAGAGGCAGCCGGCCGGAGGGGGCGGAGATGAAGAAGGCGGAGGAGTCGAAGCACCGTATTTTCCAGACTATAAGTGGCTCCGGTCGCAGCGTGAAAAGAAAAAAGTACATCGAAGTGGACCTGGACTATCATTAGCATTTTTTTTTTTTTGGGGGGGGGCATTTATTTGCTAAAATCAGAGACCAAGAACAAACATTTCATCTTGAGAGGCAAGTTCTAGTATCAAGAATTGAATGGAGAAGAACAGGATGACCAGGTGTCTGCTACGCTAACAGTTATTCTGACGACGACAGCACCGACAACATAGCATATAACAAGTTTAGCAAACTCGCCATCTCGCTGCTAATCACTGAATCCACTGAATTCTTCATCCTGGGTGTCTCTTCTGAGCTCGCACTCAGCATCGGTTCCTCGCTTCATCTGGCTTTAAGCCCACCGTTAGCTTTCTTTGTTTTCTTCACCGCAGTCGGAGGATCCTCCGCTTTTCTCCCTCCTAAGTAGATGTTTGGATGTTAGACGTCCGGTGGTCCAGGAGCGAGAGGAGGAGCAGATGCCGGCACACAAGCCTCGAGCGCATTCTCACGGCTGTCAGTGTGAAATTACCGTAAATATTTCAATATACAAGAAAAACAAGTGCGACGTACAGTTTGGAAAATACGGCACAGAGAGGAGGAGAAGAACCGCGTGCGAGAAGGTCGGAACAGGTGGAGAAAAGACGATCGGCCGGAGCGAAAGGAAAGATGGAGGTGCGAGCGGCCATGTTGGATGGTTTGGAGACACTGAGGAGGACAGAGAGGATCAGGAAGGAGGCCATCAGAGGGACGGCACACGGTAGATGTTCTGGAGATGAAGTCAGACGGAGATGGTTTGGACGTGGACAGAGGAGGGATGGAGAAGATCTGGGTAGAAGGTGGGTGGAGGAGGTCTAGAGCAGGACCAGAGAGGCGGTTTATGGATGGAGGGGGAGAGGACAGGAAGAGGAGAGGGTGAGATGGAGGCAGATGATTGGCTGTGGAGACCCCTGAAGGGAGAAGATGATTCAGAAAATGGAGCTCCGCTCGACCGCCAGGTTCCAGAGCCTGGCAGTGCGACGTCAGAAACGTGGAGAGAACTCACTGGAAGGGTTGGGGCTGCCGCCTCTTCCGTCCGTCTTCTCAGCGACCTCCACTTTGGCCGGGGAATCAGCTGAAAGGCATGGCAGTGAATCTACACCGGTCCTACAGAACATCCCCGAGAACATCCTTGAACTTATCATCTGCGGAAGTACCCGGGCTGCGCTCCAGCTTCAGCCGAGACTGCACCGTCGTCACCGTGGTGACCACCGTCCCGTCCGCCATGACCGTCCGGTCCACGTCCACCTTCTTGGTGGGCGTGAGCGAGGAGCGCAGGGGCGAGGCTCCGTGGAGCTCCTCCGACTCCAGCGGCAGCAGCTGGACGAGGCGGCAGAAAGCACACCAGACGGGGAGGGGAGGAGAACATCTCAACGTCTCAACGTCTCAACGTCTCAACGTCTCAACGTCTCAACGTCTCAACGTCTGTTACCGGAAACGGTCGGATCCGGTTTGGGCGATTTTAATTGACATCTCGCGCATTTTCAGGCAGTTGATGTTTTTTAGGTGATATCTGCTCGCGTTCACGCGGCGTCCCATCACATCTTCTTCAGTGACTCGTGAACTTTGAGGTCTTTTCTACTGACGGAGGCTCTTGTTTTTACCGTATCCATGTTGAGACTGTTTATATAATGTCTGTATAGAGTTTAGTTGCAACTTGTTAAACCAGTCCTGTCCAGTTTATCTAGATTGTTAACACTGTTTCTTTTAGTTTTTCTATTTTTGATAACTTCTTCTTGCACTGTCCACTTTCCGCTGTGAGCGGTTGGGATTTCGCACTTCAACCCGATTGGTCCAAAAATGATTGATTCGACGCAAATAACGTGTGTCGCTGCGTTCGTCTGTGCGGGGGACGGAAAGAACCATGAAAGATGGCAACAGGCGGTGATGAAGCTGCGGATCTTCCTGCTGCTGCTCAAACAGCAGATGATGAAATCTGTCCAACACTTCCAAGCAACACCGTTCTATTCCATCCATGCGCTAATTTTCCCGAGCCTGAATGCTATATTAGCAAGGCCCCGTTCGAAAGATCCATTCCTGCGTTCATTCGTTGTGAGGTGAAGAAGTAAACTTCCTTCCTTCTAATGAACGAGTCAGCGAGCCAACGTATGCAGAGCAAACCCTTCCGAGCGGTTTCAATGATGAAACGGGCAAAAATAAAGCGACGCTTGGAGATGTCCGGTGGGACGGCAGGTAGAAAGCAGGACAAGAGCTACTCTGCGGAGTGCGAGCCGGTCAGCAGCAGCTCCGTGTGTGGACGGGAATGAAGCTAAGCTTTGCTGTTTCTTTAGCGTGAGCGAGGAACGGAAAGCCATTCCCGGATGCATGACTGAAGCCTAACTTCACCACCTGCCAACCAGAACACAAACCGGCAGCAAAACTCTTGAGGCACCAGAAGCCGCATTCATGGGAAGACGTATTTTATCTCTTCTTGATCAACTCCAGTATCACAACGTACTTAAAAACAACATATCAAGAGGCTCATCGTACTTTTATATTGTCGGTCTGGCTTGAAAATTCCCTCCCACAGTTGTATTTGGTGTTAAAAAAACGTGATCTGGCTCTCACAGTAATATCTTGTAAAATAAGCGTCTTTCCCGACCCCTAACGTCGTGTCTCCAAAGCCCCTCCTGCGTGTTTCCCACCCGAGGGCTACTTCGGTGTCTTTTGTTGAAGACCAGTGACCGTTCGCCTAAAGAGATGCCACACTTGATCTTCGGTGCGAGGAGGCGGGAAGGAAAGGCAGGAGGCTGCAGCTGACAAAGGACTGCGAGTCGGCTGGTGTGCAACGCTCGACGTTAGATCATTGTTAAGTGACGTGACCGTGCCGTCCTTTCCCCCCATCGCTTTAGCGGCTCACCTCCATGGCGACGGTGGCCCCGGGCTCCGAGCCGTGGCCGGCGCTGACGGACAGGGAGACGGCTGCGGGGATGTCGCCGCGGGCGTCCAAAGCCACGGTGGCCTGACCGGGGAGGAACTCTGCACACACACACACAACACGACATCTTCTCACCGACGAGGCCGTCGGCGTCCGTCGCCGCGCGATTTTCGGCGAAACGTGCCGCCGGTCAGGTGTCCGGATGGATTGGGCGGCGGGCTTACGCTCTCTCCGGCCGCTGCGCTCCAGGAGTCTCACTCTCAGCTCTTTGCTCTCCGAGCTCAGCTCCCTGCAACACAACAAGCACCACAGATGAAGCGTGTGAACAGGTTTGAAATCAGACCAAAGACCGGCGGGTCGGAGCGGGTTACTGTCCAAAGAGCTACAGCTCCACTCCTGTAAGACAGTTACAGCTGAAGGACTCACGTCACCCGACTGTACCTGTTAGCGCCACCAGATAGCGCTGAAAGCTCCGTCTGACCTGAGCCGAAACGCGCGTGACAAAGCAAGCCGTCCAAAAGGCAGAGAATGGCCGGCAGGGTTTCCGGGTTTTCAGCAAGGACAGGTCCTTTCCAGCCGAGTTACGGCTCTTCGGTTCGCGAGACGTCGCCGTGGAGTAGGAGGACATTTAGCGAGTCTACGGAGGTTCTCAGTCATCCAGGGCCTGGTCGATTCTTGTGTCGAAATCTCGTCGTGGACTTGAATTTCTTCCCCTGAGGACGTTTCAGTTCTCGGTTCCTCGCTTCCGTTTGTACTGTGGGGAGGTTTTCCGTAAGACGAACGGAGGGCCCGGCACAGGAGAGCCACCGCTTCGGGACGGACTCGGCAGTCCAGCTCCACCTGAAGGACAGAGGACAGTCCTCTGGAGACAGCAACGGCCGCGTTCTGGCCGGAGGAGACGGATGGCCGGAGAGAGGGGTCTGAGAGGCCATCTTTGTCAAAAAGGAGAAAAACATGGAGGGAGCTCAGGCACGACCTTTGGCCCCAAACAGAACGCCTTACCGGGATCCATCCCTTGACGGATCCGATCCGGCGCACCGGGTCCGTCTGCAGCCTCCAAACCACCCGAGAAGATCCAGCACCAGCACCGCCTGGGCCTCAGTCCAAATGATCTAACAGCTTCCTCTCCTTTGTTTCACACCCGAACCTATTTGACCTTCAACTCCGGCACGGCCCCAGAAGTCGTACCTTCGTTCCCCCTAACGACAGCCCCGCTAGCACAACAACGCCATTCAAGCTAGCTGTGCCATGAACATAACAAGTCATCGCAACTTCGACCAGCCCTGGTGGGTACATACGGAAAAACTCCGGCAGCTATTTCCATATTTAAACTCTGCACGGCCCTTCTTGGGACCGAAGAAGGCCCTGGGATGAGAGGAGAAATGTCCTCGAGGGAAGCAATTCAGGTCCAGTTGCTACGATTCCGACAAGAGTTGGGCATCTAGCACGCCGACTAAGCTAGCAGCTTCAGCGATTTGCTGACTTTTGAAGGTTTTCACGGAAACAGACTTTACACACACGTCCAACTTTACGCCATTATTTTTCACCTCTTGGTCGGGCCGTTCACTTTGAAAAACGAATCGTTGCCCTGCAGCAAAAACAAGGTTTGTTGCGAGCGCACGTCGCCGTGGCTTCCCTTACATGGTTATTTCATCGCTCCACTCCAGCTGGGCGCCGGGAAACGCCGGCGCCGGCAGGAACGCGGTGGTCCTTTCCGTCGGGGGCTGGTTGAGGCTCAGGACGCAGCACAGCTCCTCCGCCCCGGACCACTGAGCTGCAAGACACGCGGCGGCTCGGTCGGACAGCAGAAGGAAAACGAAACATCTCCGGCGGAGGGAGGATGTCTGACCTTTGCCGAAGGTTGCCCTGAGCTGCCGGAGCAGTAGCCGCCGCGCCGGCGTCCTCCGGGGCGGAGAGTTCAACCCCGCCGACAGATGATCCACGGGGGGCTGGGATTGACGACACAACGCGGCGCTGGTTGAGCGGCGGGGTCCTCAAGGACCCGGTCAGAGGGAGTGATTGAAAAATGTCTCACCGGGGGACGGGGCGCGGAGGTCCTGAGGTGGAGGACCACGGCGGGCTGGGAGCTGAAGAGCGTGTCCTCGATCAGGCCCTGAATCACGTCCAGGTCGGCTGAGCCCTCGGCTCCCTGACACGCAGAAGAACAAGTGGGTCATTCGCTTTCCGGGCCGATGACCCTCCTCTACCGATCATCTAAGCGCCTCCAAAGCGGTGTTTCCCGACCACTGTGCCGTGGAAAAATGCCCTCTTTCACCGGATCGGTCCAAAAAATATTATTTATTCAACGCAGATAATGTGTGTTGGTGCGTCCGTCTATGTGGGCAGCATGCGGGGACAGGAAGAACATTCCACGCTCCTCCACTGGAGGAGATGGCAACAGGAGATGATTGGTGATGCTTGGAGGGAGACGGCGGCAGTGATACAACGTGGAGACATATTTGAACCAAGAACCAAGTACAAAGTAACAAAAGGTCAGCTCAGGACGATACAATGGAAGTGAGATTGCGTTTGGATGGACTTTTACTGGAGAAGCAGGCGAGTCCGCTGGGTTGTGTCTGGCGTGCAGCAGTGCCGCCATTCCGAGCTAACTTCCACTAAACACCTTCACTTCAGCAGAACAACATCCACCGTTCTGTTGATGTGAGGAAACAGAGCGAGAGCCAGGCGGCGTTGTTGAAGAAAACCACCAGGGCCGGTGAGAAGCTCTGAAGGCTACAGAGCTGCTGAAGTCATGGCTGAATCCAAACAGCCACTTCCTGCAAGAACATCAGCTTTGAGTTCAAGCAAACAGGCCAGATTTCTCAGCGAGGAAGTCAAGAGAGACGACACTTTCATTCTGTTCCATTAAAACCCTTTCTGACTGATTTATTTGCTGGAGCGCCCTGAGATTTTTCTACAGTCAAACATGTGCCGCGGCTCAGAAAAGGCTGGGAAACACTGCTTTAAAACCGCCGTTACCAAATAAAAGTGAACGTTGCATCAATTCAGCCTCAATCTCGGCTTCTCCGCTCCTGAAGACGTGTTCCTCAGACCCCCCTCGCACCGGTGCGGACGTTCAGACGGTTGCTCCCGAGCGAAATGACCTCACCCTCCTCTGCAGCGTGCACGGAGACGCCGCCAGGGCGAACGGCGGCTGCTTGCAAAGCGTCCATGAAACCAGCAGACCCTCGTCCTCCACCTCCTGCAGACACACGGCCACCTGAAGGAGACGCCCAGCAGGTCAGCAGACACACAGCGGAGATGCAGACCGCCAGCTTGATGAGAATCACGCGGAATACAGAATTTCTCCGCATGGACTGGACATCCGGAGGAATGGAGAAGACGTTTCTCACAATCCCACCGTGGCATGAAATCAACGATAGAATCGTGATAATAGTAATGATCTAGTGCGGGGGGGTCAAAGTCATTTTAGCTCAGAGGCCACGTGGAGAAAAATCTATTCTCCAGTGAGCCGGACGGTGAAATCATGGCACAACAGATCCAAGATTAAGAGATTGAAAGTGTTTATTGTCGCATGCGCTGCGTGGAAATGTGTTTCCCCGGACGATGAAAGTCTTGCTTTGCTGCCCGCAGCGCATTTAGAAATGGATTGACAGGAAATAGCGACAGTGAGAACATATTATAAATATGAACGATGATGGCCGTGCAGACAGATATTCGAGTGCAGCTCAGTCATTGCGTGTGCGAGGAAAGACCAGGGGCAGCACTGGCTGATGGCGCAGGAAAAAAAAAGGAGGAGCGTCAGCTGTTTCTAACAGTCGATGACAACAGTTTCTGGCACTGAAATTATTGCAGCTCGTTTTTAGACTTTGTAAAATAATCTGTCGGGCCGGATTGAACCCGTTCGCACGCCTGATAAGTTTGACACCCCTGATCTCGTGTCTATTATGTTGTCCATTATTACATAACGATAATAATCTGCTTTTCCTCTGGTCTTTTTCCCTTCAGGGCCTCCACAGCCAGTCCACCTTCTCCATCTCAGCCTGTTCTCTGGATCCTCCTCTCTTCATGTCCTCTCTCGCCACCTCCGTACATCTTCTCTCTGGTCTTCATCTAGACCTCCAATTCCAGTATCTTCACTCTCCCTCCTCTGTCCATGACCCGACCATCGCTGACCTTCTCTCCAAAACATGATGGACTCCTTCCTGGTCCTCTCCATCCCGGTCACTCCCAAAGAGAACCTCCACATCTTCATGTCTGCCACCTCCAGCTCTGCCTCCTGTCTTTTCTCCAAACCATCCATCATCTCTGCTCTCACCACTGTCTCCTCCAGCTTTCCTTTCCTTCTGGCTGATGTTCTTCTATCTCGTAGAACCCCTGACACTTTTCTCCACCGGTTCCAACCTGCTTGCAGCCGTTTCTTCACCTCTTCTCCACACTCTCCGCTGCTCTGGACAGTCAGTTGACCCTCAGTACCGTAATTTACGGACTATTTCGTGCACCTGAACAGAAGCCACGCCAGCTAAAAATAACGGTATGTCTATCTTCATCCTCCTCCTGCTCACTGAAAGCACCGAGGTGGTCTTCACCGGTGTCGGAATTGAACAGCCTCAGAGTGGCTTCGTCGCTCTCTTCCTCGGTGTCTTTGGTGGCGCGAAGCTCGTTAGCCCTCAAAAATGTGTGAATTAGCCGCATCATCGTTTACGGCGCAGTGTTCAGAGCGCGTGAAAAAAGTAGCGGCTTCTGGTCCGGAAATTCCGGTACGCCTTCTGGATCTCCACTCCCTGTAGCCTCAGCGTTCCAGCCAGGTTCCTCTCAATCACACACATATATTCTGTCTTTATTCCTCTCCTTTCCAGAGCAAACCTCCACCTCTCGACATACTCCTCCACCTATTAGATTAATAATTATTATTATGCACTGTTATTTGCATCACAACATGTGCATTTGGATGTGTATTTACATATTGAGCGTGGATCCAAATCCAAATGCGCTGCGGACAGCAAAGACTTTCGTTGAACAGGGAAAGACCTTTCCAGACTGTGCATATGACAGCAAACACTTTGAATGTTGAATGTTGGAGGACTCAGGTGAGGAGGAGCTCCCGACTTCGATGGTTATCCGACGCGAGAAGCAGCGCAGGCGTCGCGCCTCGCCGCCACGTCAGCGCTAATAAATTGGATGTAAATTCAATATTTGAATGACAATGCAAACACGGCCCCGGCCTGCGTGTTTGCCTTTGGAGGCCCGGCCTCCAGTGTGCAAATCACCAAATCCAGGTGCTGCGCCTTCTGTACCTTTGCCACCATAGGCGCTATTGTGATCTGATAGGTGTCCATGGAAACGGCAGCCGGCGACTGCTGGGTGACGGTCACGGGAAATGTCACGGTGTCCACGCAGCAGTTACACTCCAAAACCTGTAATACGGTCAGGAGAGACGGGTTGAATAAGATTCGCTCAGACTCCCGTCCTGCATTCTGTAAATACACAACTTAAATATCAATGAACGAGCATTCAAAGTGAAAACGCGGTCCTAAAAACGGGCTGTTTTACCATCCGATGCGGCGATTGGTCGGCGCAAGTCACGCTCTTCAAGGCGGCGGCGGCCGTGAGCTGGAGGTCACCGTCAAACGTGATCTGGACGGCGCTCTGTCGGAGGAGGGCGGGAGAGACAGAATGAAGGTTCCAGGAGGGGACGTGAACTTCGGATGGAAAATCATTCATCCATTCATCCATTATCTTCCTGCACTCAGGGTTCCATCCCAGCTGTCACATGCAACCATTCACCCTCTCATTCACAATTCAGGGTCTCCATGGAACCTCCTGCACGTGCAGGACTGTTGGAGGAACCTGGAGGAAGCCCACGCAGACACGGGGAGAACGTGGAGACTCTCAGAGAGCCCCCCTTCACTTGTTTATTTTGGTTGGTGAGAGATTTGCAGTTGCTAACCCTAAAAATGACAAGTTGAAGCAAGAAGCAACAAACGAAAACCCCGCAAACTAAAGCCTTGTTAAGATACAAAGCCGATCAGGTCCAAAGGGCTGAAGTTCATGTCGGGGAAACGCTGGTCGCTCGCGGGCTGTTAAATAAGGTGATATAAATCACTGCGCTGGGAAAAGAAAAGGTAATAAATATTTCCCCCCGTTTATCCGGCGGCGGAGGAATGGAAGCGGGCGTCGCTGCTGCGTGGCAGCGGCTAACATCGTTCAGCTTCCCTGCTTTACTAAATAAACACATATGATGCAAACACATATGATGCAAACGCGCGGGTGATACAACGCGGCGCCGTTGGTCCGCGAGGCGCTAAATTAAAATCGGCGGGAGTATCATATTTGATCACTTTCATTTATATTTATTGACAACTGGCGCGGCCTGATTTTCGCCTCCACAGCCATAAAATCGTCATCGGGAACGAAGGTCGGGCTCATTGTGGTAAGTTTCCATATCAGCCACTCGCTATTATTTTATTTGTGCCGCTGGAAAAACAATCGTGCAGGAAAATGTAAACATGTATTAGCTTAGATCAGCGTATTAGGCGGAGTTGCGCTTCGTTTCGAGACCCTTTTTTTTTGGCTTCGTGTGAAGGCTAACATTTCGGAAGACGCCGCCTCCTCGTAGTAACCCAGCGACGGAGACACATTCGGCGTCGGTGCCAGAGGATTTGTCACGCCGGACGGTTTTAACTGGCTCAGGAGACGCCAGTGAGAGGAAGCAAATCCCCCATTGTCGGAGCATATGTTCCCCTCGGTTCAAGTCCGATCCCGGCCAGAACACAACAGCGGCGCTGCAGAGGTGGGAGGATGATATAACAACGTTTGTAGTGTGTGTGTGTGTGTGTGTGTGTGTGTGTGTGCGTGTTCAAGCCAAAAGGGCTGAAAGCCAAATGCAATGCCGCAGGCTTTTACAACCCCTCTCCCACCCCCGCACAC
>CAAKHD010000095.1:23586-33765 GCA_901007705.1 Fistularia tabacaria | reverse complement strand
TGCGGAGGTGGGAGGATGATATAAAAAAGTTTGTGGTGTGTGTGTGTGTGTGTGTGTGTGTGTGTGTGTGTGTGTGTGTGTGCGTGTTCAAGCCAAAAGGGC
Source organism: Fistularia tabacaria (assembly GCA_901007705.1). Lineage (NCBI taxonomy): Eukaryota > Metazoa > Chordata > Actinopteri > Syngnathiformes > Fistulariidae > Fistularia > Fistularia tabacaria. The sequence continues at coordinate 33,663 of CAAKHD010000095.1, read as the reverse complement.
TGAAAGCCAAATGCAATGCTGCAGGCTTTTACAGCCCCCCTCCCACCCCCCGACACCACGGTCACATGACCCCCGCGCCCGACTCTACCGGCTGCGTTTACTCCGCTTGGCTGCCGCCGTCCGGCCGTCGGGTGACGCAACGCGCCGTTGGTCCGCGAGGCGCTAAATTAAAATCGGCATTAGCAAAACGAACAAGTGGAATTATCGATTCCTCGTTTGCTGCATGGGTGGCTCGGTGGCCGGCACCGGCCCGCCACGCGGAGAGCCAGGAATCCTCAGGTCTGAACCGGCTACGAGTCGCCAAAAACCGACCCCTCCTGCAGGCAGGAGGCCGCCTAATCCGCAGAAACACCACCCAGCTGTTCCACGGTTGAAATCACTCCCATCGGGATTTACAATAGATGACATGCCTAGAAAGCAAAAAAAAAAAAAAAAAAAAAAAGAGAACGCTTGAACAGACGCATCGAATGATTTCCTTTCCGTTTTGCCGTGACCGGACGGTCTAATCTCCCCGGGATTTACTCATCCATCGAGGAGACGCTGCGTTATTTTTGTCGTCTCCTGGACTGACACACACACACACACACACACACACACACACACACACACGCACGCAGAGGCAGGGATCTCCGCTTATTGACTTCACCGCGCTAGCGTTGGATCGTCTGCATCCGCCGAGCGGTCCGACTGCCCGCCGCGTTTCACATCTGCCGCGTGGCGGATGCGTTTTATTAGCCGCTCGTTGGGTTCATTAGCGAAACATACCCGAAAAACATCTCGCCGTTTGCGTGGGGGACGCCGTCGGCCTCTCGCGTAGCCATCTGGTGCGCCGCGGTTGCGGCGTGTCCTCTGGCAGGACGCGACACAGCTCATCCTGTCATCGCCGGGGACAATCCACTAGCTGGAGCTCGTCCTTGCGCGCCACCGCTGTTAAAGTGTGTGTGTGTGTGCGTGCGTGTGTGGACGTTTGTTGGAAGAGACAGTTCCCGCGGACATCCTCCGCGTCACTTCAGGTTTGTCAGCGTCGGCCCCTTTGGGTGCGGCTGGCCGAATGCCTCTGAGGAGCATGTGGGTCGACCAGAAATACACTCCGCCTTTGGCTTCTGTTGACCCTCATCCGCCTCGGCTGCCTCTCCCTCCCCGTCGTGTGTTTTCTGTAAAAAAAACACGAGCAGGACCGTTTCCAGTTCGAGACACGTTGGTTCGATGCGGATTCCTCAAAATCTAAAATTTGCCCGCCAACCTCGCATGAACACGAGAACCGTAGGCACGTTTCGATAAGGTGAGGAACACGACACGTCAAAATGTTTTTCCAATACCAACACGTGCAGTCAGCCGTCATAAAAAAAACAAAGAATGATCAAAACTACATTTGTCAATATTCGTCCACTGATCTGTGATAGAGATGTTATTATTGTTTGATTCCAACCATTCCAATGATTTTTAATTGTCGCTATGGCTGACTTTGTGTATTTTCCTGTTCAAATACGGTGGAAAGAGGCAAAGTGAGGCAAAGACGAATGGGCGCTCAGCTCGTCGCTCATCGGCTAGCTCATAGGCTAGCTCATAGGCTCAGCTGAAAAAAATAGAAGATTATACGTATAAGTTACAAAACTTCTCCCGACTGGAGGTGATAAAATAGCGGAAGAGCGATGCCGGAGGCGAATGATCGGCTTCGAACGACGGGACAAGAAATAACGTGCTCTTTTCAAACGGAGTCAGAGACGCTCCAGCTGGCGCTCGCTATACCGGCGACAAACTAAGAGAGGATAATCGTTGTCGTTTTGGTCGTCTATTCTCACCCTTGCTGTTGTTTTTTTCCCCCTATTTTCATTCTGTTATCTATTTCTATCCACTCCTTCATTTTGTTTTCTATTTTTTCTTATCGATATATTTTTCTATCTTTTAACCGTCTCTTTTTCCGCATATTTATTGACACTGCTATTGCTGCGTCGCTGTGACAAAAGAATTTCCGCTCTGGGGATCAATAAAGTTCTATCTTATCTCATAAAGACGACATTTACGCCAAAGTCAGAGAGGTGTTTGTCTAGAAGGACAGACGGCGGATTTCATTTACGAGTCGAGGTAAGAGGACGCATTCCCTGCTGTCGGGTCAGCAACAACATCTCAATGGAACCTTCTACTTTGGCCAAATATGTACCTGACCTGAGAATGCTGATCAGAAGGAAGCAGTAAACAACGTGCAAGCAGCCAGTAGATGAATGCTGAATTTCGGCAACTCAGTCGAATTCAGATCCAGAATTTGTAAACCCGACTTCGAGAGAGTCAGCGGCTCGCCCACGTGTCCGACGTCTCTCTACCAGACAAGACGAATCGACGGGTACATGAACGCAGCGCGAGCAGCTGCCCGTCCACTCCGTGTCACGGTGACTGTCAGCAAACATGGCGGAGGTCCACGTTGGGGTTTTATTCGCCGGACGGCTTTCCGTTTCGGCTTTCATCGGACATCTTCCCCAGCGGTTTATCGAGCCGGACGACTCTCCCGCCTCCTCGCTATCTTCCCTTCCGGCCTGCCTCGGGTCTTCACTCGGTTTCCTCCGGTTTTGTCGAGTCACGATCTCATGACTTCCTGTTTTACGTTGCTTTTTTTTTTTTCCCCCCGTCCTCGGCGCTGATCGCGTTTGTCAGGTCTCGTAAGGAGGCCCGTGGGCCGGCCCCCCCCCCGCTGCGTCTTGTCTCTTTGTCTTCGAAGTATCATCGCGCAGACGGTTGTTCTCGCCACGCGTCTCCACGAAGGCAGCGGAAAGACCCGAAAAGCTCTGCTCTCTCCTCCTCACGTTCTTCGCTGCTGGCAGCCCGAGTATTAAAAAAAAGCCCCAAAAAATACAACCGTAATTCAGCCGCTCCTTTTTTCACTGCGGCTTGAACAATGATGCGGCCAATTTATGGATTTTTTTTTTTTATTGGCTAACTAGCTTCATGCTGCCAAAATATTTAGCCTCGTCGCATCGGACCAATGAAGTTACAAATAGACGGCACACGAGAGGAATTCCGAGGCTGTTTAATGCCGGTGCCAAAGAAGACGACTTTAGTGGTTTTAGGGCGCAGGATGAAGATGAAGATAGCGATCGATGGCTTTTCCTGGTAGACGGCTGTATTTCTTATTTCATAGATTTACAGCAGGTCTTTATTCAGTGTTAAAACATCTCCTGTGTAAATATCTCATGTTACAAACGCCTTCTAGTCAAGTGCGGCCTGTATTTGCACAGATTCTTCAAACTTAGCGGATGCAGCTTATATTCAGGTGCGCAAAGTAGCCCGAAAATTACAGAAAATCTTTTCTCTCGAGATCTTATTTCCACTCTCGAAGCGTCCCTTTGACGCTGCCCTTCTTTTACAGGAGCAACGAATCCAAGCTTTGTACGAATCTGCTTGCCAGCCCGCGGGTGAGTGGTTGGATGTCTCTATGCGACGTATGAATCCATCCGATGTAAAAATATACTCAATAGTAGAACAAAATATCCACGTTTGGTGCATCTCTTCTTTCACCCACTTGTAAATACGTCAATCGACGAGATCTTTGAAATACAGAAAACAATAACGAATACTGCATATGAAAATGAGATTGAGCCTATTTCAGGTCTTCAACGTTTGAAATGAAAATCCATTTCCATCGTCTCCAGTAGCTCACAGGAGGTCCGTCAACTTAGCGGTTTCACGCGAATAAAATAACCTTTGAAATGCCGGCCGGAGGATTCATGACAGGGTTTTAAATGACTGCGAGTCACTGGACTCTGAAGTCCGTAGTAAATCCTGGCCTCCAGAATAAAAGGGAGCCTCAGCACCTGCGATGCACGGAGATAAGTGGGTTCATTTCCTTCCTCTTTCCCTGCAAATGAGCCCCCGAATGCTAAACTTCCTCCCCGCCGTGGGGAGAAAATCTACCGGAGCATCATCGCAGTTCATTAATCATCGACCCCCGACGTGAACCGTGGCCTTGGGCTTTTCACCCGGCTGTTTATGACAGCCAATCACCGAGATCTTGCCTCCGCTGAGATGCCTGCACGCTCTCCTCCTCCGCCAAATAACGAGGTTTGACAGGGTACGCCTCATGCAGATGCAAAGCCCGATTAGATCGTGATGATCTGCAACCCTGAGGAGGTCAACCGGTCCGCGCCGTCAAGCCCGAAGCGCAGTCTAATCCATCCGGGACGGGGCTTCTCAAAGCGGGAAGCACGGGAAGACCCAGCAAATGAAAAGGGGGGATTGCATTACTTAGCCTTTTAAGCTAGTTATCAGAGCAGCGTCAAGTCGAGGAGCCCAAGAGTGACCGGGTCCAAATCCAAAGAACCTCTTTACGGCGGGTCTGCTGCCAACCCCGTGGCAGAGGTGCTCCTGGAGCCGCCCTTCGCACCGGCACCGGCTCCGGCGCTTCCCGCCGTGCTATCGGCCACTTGCTCAGCAAGGAAACGCTGACCATAAACGCTCCGGATCCTTGAAGCCTCGACGCCGGCTAGGATTAGCGGCGACGCCAGAGACGGACAGCTCAGCTGGCAGTGCTGCTTCTCTCCCAGAAGTGCAACAATGCATTTTGTTTAGCTTCCCTATCCCTGCTCTTATGTCGCCTGTAGCCCGCAAGCACGGTCTCCGCGGCAGCAGGTGCTAGCTTATATCGCATAGCCAAGCAAACAAGTGAGCTCCAGGTGAAGCCGGGCATCAGGTCGAGTATATCCGCGGGGCAAGTACGGTTTTGTGGCGTTATTATTATATGGTGCACGTAAAAGCTCAAGGGCACAAACTTCAAGCGCTGCTCATTCGTTTGTTTGACTGCGTTAAAACCCATCGCCCTGCGACCCGAATACAGACAAACAACAAGCAGACTGTCGGTCCGGGGTGGAGGAAACACCTCCTTGTGGGAAACATCACTGGCAAACACCACCAGCATGTACTCGTGTCCTGTTGGAGCTGCGCACCGGGAATAAACACACCGTCTTCCGACACAAGGTGTATTTTTAGCCAGTAAAAATAAGCTTTACGGCGAAACGCGCTGAATAGGTTTTGTTTTTGCTTTTCTCCCAGGAGGTGTCGGACTGCGAGGACGGTCTCTGCAGCAAAATCCACAAACAGACGCGCCAGCCCACTCAAAGAGCAGCCGCCCACCCACCGGCCCGACCCTACCCCGTGTGGTGAGCCCTCTGTACTTCTGGGCCTTTTCATGTTTTGAGCCTCTCTGTTGTCGACGCGTGTGTGTGTGTGTGTGTGTGTGTGTGTGTGTGTGTGTGTGTTTCATCTTGACGTCTGCTTGTTTGAATAAATGCAGGTCAAACCTGGTCGACATTTCCTGATTTTCCCACTGCACAACTCTGAACCTCACTACCAAAGTATACAACACAACATCCTTGTATTTCATGTCTTTGAACATCTGCTTACTGGTTTCAATAAATATATATTTGGGGTTTTTTTTTCAGCTTAGTTTAGTTCTGGTTTCTCTATGAATCACGCTACGCCCCCGTTTGAGAACTGTCAAAACCACAGAGCCTGCTTTACAACCAATGGCGACCCTGAGAAGTGTCGGGTTGAAAGCGGAAAGCACCAAAGGGTCGTTAAGCCCGAAAAAAAAAAAAAGAGGTGCATAAAAGAATTCACACGAAACCACCAAACTGGAACAACAAATTCTGAACGTCTGAGCCTTTCATTCGAAGTAAACCGAATGCTCTGAACCTTTTCCTGTTCTACAAAGCGCTCTGCGCTGGATCACATTCACCCACACACCCAAGGGCGTGGAAGGCGCCATCCAGACCATCGGGGGCGACGTGGGGTTCGCAAACACTTACAGTAGCCTGTAATCTGACCGCCAACCTCTGGTCGTTCTACCAACTAAGCTGCCGTTGCCCAACCCGTGGCAGCACAACAACACAGCACCCCGAAAAAGAAATCGGGTGACTGTAGCGTCAGAAAATCCTGGAGGGGAAAGTTAAGTTCTACGCTGATGACACCATGGTTCTGCCCGGTTCGAAATTGACTTTACTTGGCAGGGCCGTCTATTGACTCTCTCGGGCTCATTCTCGTATCGGGCGGTTTTGCGAGGCCTATCACAGCAGGTGGTCTCCAGACTGGCAGCTTCGGCTGGAAGAAACATGGCGGCAGTAGGTTGTGCGTTTGCATTTCTCTTGTCTGAGCGTGACGCTGTCCGCTGACTGGGTATTCCACCTCGAAATGAGATCTTGAGTCCCGTGTTTCTCAACTCTTCTTCTGGCCAGCTGTGTCCAAAGCCCTGCTCATTCTTCGTAATGCCCAGTGGACGAATGAAAAGAGCTCGTTTGGTTGTGTGGTCTGGCAATGCAACGCTGATCTTGCTTCCGGCTACTAGAGCTGCAATGATGAAATGTATTCATTCACGATCTCTGGTGATGAGGGGGGAAGGAGCCCACCCAGGCGGCCACTGGGCAAGAAGCGGGGTTCGCCCTGGGTCGGTCGCCAGTCGATGCGATTATGAGAATGATCAAGCTAAACCTCCTCGGGAGAGCCGTATGCTAGCAGAGAAGGAAGTCAGTATGATATTTACAATTGGGCCACTTGGTCCAGCTCTTCCAGGAGAACCCGAGGTGTTCCAGCCCAGAGACACAGTCCCTCTGAGCCCCTCCTGGACGGCCTGAGGAGGACACTCTTGTATCCGTGATCTTGTTCTTTGGGTCTCCACCCACGACTCGTGAACAGGGGCGAGGATGGGAACGTAGATCCGCCGCTAAGCCGAAAGCTTGGGCTCTTCCTTTAAACCAACAAATATTCCTTGTGCCTACTTACATATCCAAACACCGGTCGGTGATTGGCTCTCCGCTCGTAAAAGTGATTCCTTCATCCTGAATGTCAATCATGTTTCGTCCTCAACCATGACACATAAACAAATATATTTAGATTCAAACTCTTCAGGCGCTCGATTCACACTTTTTGCAGGAAATGGACTCACGGCGGTATTCATAATGAAAGCAGAAAATGTAAACTGAAAGCCTGGTCTGGAAGCAGAAGTGCGGCACCCAGGAAAAACCCCCGATCTAGAAAGTTCTACATCGCTCCGCATCAAGTGATTTCTGATAAAAGAGTTAGCTGCGAGGACGGCAGACATTTTCTGTGCGAGTCACCGCACCGTAAGATAATGGGCTCGACAAAGGAGGGAGAAAACACCGACGGTCGGAAGGGCGTGGCTTTTTTTGGTCCTTCAACGCCGCCAAATGGATGACGGACGGTGGACGCGGCACCCGGCGAATGGGTTCGCGCCGACACGAGTGGGTTTTCACATGCCCTCTGTCGCACAGCCGGGCCGTCCTCCCGTTGGCGAAGCCGTAATTAACCAGCTGCACCGAGGCCTCGGGGGCCCAATCTCCCGAGCGTCTTTGAAATCTGTAAAAGACCCCCAGCTGCAAACGGCAGGAAGCGCCAACCCCTCTGTGATTTGCTCCTCCGACCCGCACCTTGAAGACTCCGCTCGGCTGATTTGGCGTCACGCTGCTGCCATCGTCGCCCCGGTTAATGGACTTTAATGGGGGGGATGGAGGGGGATCGATTTCCGGCCAGGAAGGGGCTTGTGCTTCTGCCTCCTCTCTCCGTCTCTTCTATCAAGAAGAATTATTAACTGTTTTTTTAAGAGCCATAAATGCCGGGTAGACTACCGCAGTGTAACGCTCTCCAATCAGGAATTCCTCCATGAGTGTTTGCACGACTGCTGCCGTCCAGCCACTGCAGTTGATGCAAATAGGTGCGCACGTTCTCGTCAAAAATGGCTCCTGAATAATGTGATTTGCTTTTTTGGGCCCCCCCCCTCCCCCCGGACCGCTCAGCCCCGCTGACAAAAACAAAAGTCCCGGCTAAATATGTCCTAGCGGGAGGCTGGGTAGAGTTACAGCCGCCGTCATCTCGTTTGTTTAGTCGGACGCGCTCAGCCGAAGCCCTTTGCAGCGGCGCTCGACACACTGCAGTATCTGGGAATCCCTGCGTTCCTCGTTCCGACCAAGCGCACCCTGAGCTGCCGTCGGTGTCCGTCCTGCTCTTGTGCTCATCTCTACGGCATTTTTGTCTCCTTTAGCGGTGGACGGGAGGGGTCAGGCGCGAGGCGCTAAGCCCTTCTGACGCCGACGGAAATATGCGCTAAAGCGCGAGCTGTTGACGCTGCGGTGAGAAGGACGGACGGTGGTCACAAGGAGAGTGGCCTCCTGGTGCTTCTGACATGTTCACGTCAGTTGTTTGAAAGCCTCTCATCCCCAGCTCTTAAGGGAAAAGTCAGAAACGCAGAGATGAGAACGAGATCCAGGTCAAATATTCATCGATCTACGGATACCTCCAGTCTGACTGGCTGTATCTGGGTTTATCAACTCCTGCGTTGAGGGAAAAGGATCCAGTGTTTATCGTGGACAAAACATCCAGACCCTTGTAACACAGCGCTGTCGAGAAGCTACGATGCTCCTGCAAGGGGTGGTTTCCAGGCAGAATGAGTCACAAGCCCCGGCAGGTGGAGGCAGGGGTTCGTAGCATCTCTGTCCTGAAGCCCCGTCCGTCCTCCTGCACTGGTGTGATCACAGTTATACAGGGTGATAATAACTATATGATGGAACGGCTGCCGTGGCGGCACGCTGAGCGCCGCCGCCTCGTAGCGAGGTTTGAGCGGGTTTTGTATGTCTCTGTAAGCGGCCCTGAGAATCGACTGGTCAAGGGTGATCCCCAATGATCGCCCGATGGCAGCCGGGACCGGCTCCAGCCTAGAACAGGTACAGCTAATGAATGAATGACACCTGATTTTACCACCTGCATGCAGACACAGTGGACCTTTGGACAGAAGCAGGGCAGTTACATAAAAGCTCGAGGAGAAAAACTAGCATGTGACACAATATGAATAAATCAATAGCCTATTGCTCGTTGAAGCAGAAGCGGAAGCAGCGGCTCGGCCAAACCCCGGGGATTTCTGCGACCTCAGGAATTATTCAACCTGAGATTTTCTTCGTGTTTGGAGACCTCCGCCGGCATCGATCTCAGAAGGTACTTAGGTTAATACTTGGAAGGATTTGCACGCTAATCCTCGCATGATGACATCGGAGCAGCGTCTCCGCAGCGCGGCGCTCCTCCGGGGGGCGGGGCTCGGGAGTTGCGAATGCAGAAACATAATCGCGAAGCGGGGAGGGGAAGGTGAACGTTCGCCGGCCGCTGCCTTCTGCTCTGTAAGCGGAACAGGCCTGCCAAGCACTCACTCATGAGACTTAAAACCAAAACCTGAACTCCTGTCTGGCTGAAAGTGCAACATCAGGCCGAAGCATTTGCGCTTCGTCGGAAGCTAGCAGGACGTCGTCTTGAATCCCGAGCCTGCATTGCCTTTCTAATCCCGGGTGCATCTGTTTAAAAAGGACGTGTTGACGTGTTGTCAAGCCAGAGTGGGGATCGGTATCGTGAACAGAAGTTCATTTGCATACGGCCCAGACACATTAACATAGTTCTCTGCGAGCAGACGCGGCCACCGGCAGATGTTCTACCGTGAAGGAGTGATCAGAGGAAGCTCTGGCTCAGACTTACAGTTCAACAGCTAAATACTGCATGGAGGTGCGGGAGCAGATCCCCCGGCTAGGAGCTAATAAAAAAAAAAAGTTGTCCTCTGACTCCCCGTTGGCACCTGCAGGGGTTTGTTCGGTCCTGAAGTTGCTTTCTCCTCGCCCGTGGTCACTGGGGCGGTTTCCATGTATCTCTGTGATTGTCGCCTCCGCCGTCACTCATGGTATTTGCCCCGTTTTACGAGCGAATATTTTACAAAACACTATCAAGGGGAGACACTTACTCTTCCCCCTGTGTTTGTGCCCAATCAAATTTGCCCTTTCGGAAGCCTAAACGTCAAATAATCACAAGTAAAACAGAAGCAGGAAAGCTTCGTTACAGGTAGCTTAGCTTTCTGTTTTATTTGGTATTGACGTGCGTCGGATAGCGCACTAGACCGTAGCTAGTCGGTGCATGATGTCAAAATCCAACTGCTTATCACATTGTCAGCAGACGGGGGGGGGGGGGGCCATGGGGGATGTTTTGGGGGGGGGGGGCCCCCATTGGGCGTGGCCCCGCCGGCTTCTGCCTGCCCCATCCAACGCG
>CAAKHD010000095.1:1963-22822 GCA_901007705.1 Fistularia tabacaria | reverse complement strand
GGTGAGAAAGAGCCGTGGGGCTCTCTGCGTCGCGTGCCGGGGGGGGGGGGGGGGGGGGGGGGGGGGGGGACTGCTGTCTACAGGTCTGCAACCGTGTGAGACTCACCGACCCGGCTGAAGACCACGTCTCAGTCATCAACGCTGCAGACCGGCGAGCAGTTTTAAACATGAGTCTGCTGGTTTGCCCTGAAACGCAGAGCTAAAAGGATGCCTGCTGAAAGGACGGCTCACACTGGTACTTCCTGGCATTAGCTCGTTTTGCAACCCCTTTCTGACAACATGACGCCACATGTCTGACGGCGTGCTTTCGGAGTACCACACACACCAATGGGCCACTTCCTTCAGAGAGCCTTCGTTATCGGGGCTAGTTGCTTTCCCCGCTAAAAAAAAAACGGTTCGGAAAAATCTCGAAAGCTGCATTCTGACCCTTCCGTCGCTCTTTGGACCCGAAATCGTCTCGCGGTTTCGGCGCGCACGCCGAAAAACGCGGGGATTAAACTCACAGAGTGAGTTTATGGTGTCACAGAAGCGGCTTTGTGAGGCAGCGCGGCCTCCTCGTGGGTCCAGGGTTGCGTGGAGTTATTTTTAGGGAGGTGTGGGTGTTCTCGCCGCCGCTCCACCGAGGGGTCTCTTAGGCGCACCGACTCGGGGCTGTTACGCAAAGGTTCAGCCCCCGTCCTCCGGCGAATCGGACACTCCAACTCCCACGCCTCCGCCTCCACGCACTCCCATCACACACACGCATCCCGGCTCCTCAGCGCAACCACTCCTCCAGGATGCATCACTCACCCCGTGTCTGCAGGCCTGCTGGTTCAGAGCTTGGACCCAGCTCTTCTGCAGCTTCTCCCTGAAGGACTTGAAGCAGAGCAGGGAGGTCAGCAGGGCTTTCACCCCGGCCTCGGACGCGGCGCCGTCCCGGTCCGAGCGGAGCCTCTGCAGGAAGCCCCGCAGCCCGCCGCTCCTCCTCGCCCGCCACGGCCGCGCGACGCCCAGCGCGTACTGGAAGAGCCAGGCGAGCACGATGAGGAGGGAGGCGAGGAAGAGGGCGACCAGCGCCGGCCAGCCGAGGTCCCGCGGCTCCATCGCCTCCTCACATCCGGGCCTTTATCCCGTCGCCGTCCGCCCCTCAGTCCATCCCGGACCGGACACCGGACACCGGGGACCGCGCGGCGCCGCCGGCCGATCGCAACTTTGATTGACGCGTCACGTCCGAGTGTGCGCGCGCGCGCGCGTGCTTGTATGCACGGACGAAATGCGCGTTCCGTGCACCGGCGACGAGGACGCGAACGGCTAAAAGCCGCACGCCGAACGGAAAAGCGTCCGAGCGGGTTTCGACGGCGACGGTGTCCCCGCTGACGCCTGTCCCGCCCGGAGGTTGACACCGGCTCCGTCCCGGTTCTCCGTCCCTCCGGTCCCCCGCTGCCGCCGCCGCCGCCGCGCCTCCGCTCCGGTTCAGACCTCCGCCGGTCTGCGACCGTCAAACCCGCGCAGCCCGGACTTTGAAGCGGGGTCGGCGGTCGCCGCTAGGGGGCGCTGCAGGGGGCGGAGAGGGAGAGGCAGAGGGATGACCCGCCTTCAAAATAAAAGCACCCGGAATTGAACGGGCGTCATGTTTCGAATATCCTCCTAGGGGCTTTTACAGTAGATTATAAATCATTCTTCAAGTTATTTTAAGGTGAATTCAATTGTTAACAAATGTTGGTAAACAAAAGTAAACCACTTTTCGTACTAATCATTCAGTCACCTCGATAAAAAAAAAAATCTTTTTTTCCCTAAAATCATAACCGTTCTCTTGTTGTTGTCATTATCATTGTTATTTCGTATCATTGTTATTTTCTTTATCATGATCATCATCATTATTATCATTATTATTATGTGGTGGTGCAGCGGTCAGCGCTTCCACCTCACAGCAAGAAGGTCCCTGGTTGGCTGGATTTAAATCAGTTGTTCAGTTTCTTCTGATGAACTGAATCGCGCATCATTCTACACAGAAAATCTCAATTATTCAATGAAGGTACGTGAAGAAATCACATTTAAACAGTTGGGTGAATCTAAAAAATCATATTGCTTTCTCATAATTAAAATAAAAAAAATAATTTTCCAAATATGGTGTGATTCAAACCTTGGACACCTGAATACAAAACATCTCCCGATCCCCGCAAACTAGCTGCCACGACGCAAACCCAGCTGGTAAATAAACACCTTTGTGTCATATTAAAGGTGAGCTTGGAGAAACTTGACCTGATTGTAGATGTATCTGTTCTCAAATATCATCACAGCTTCTGCACGGTGAAGCTGAAACATACAAATGAAGAAATAACACTAGTTTGGAAGTGCTACCTGCTGAGCTCAGTGATGTGTCTAATGATACAAAATTACAGAATTAGAGCCTGGACAAAGGTGCGAAGGCTGCATTTAGTCATCTGTGCAAACTCTTTGTTCAGTTTTTAATGTGGGCACTGGAGCCAAACAGGGCTACACATGTGTTTTCCTTGTTTAGTTCCACAGCCATACACAGAAAGGCACTTTCTCTCTCTCTCTCTCTCTCTCACACACACACACACACACGCACACACACGCACACACACACAGCAGTCTATAATATCCCAAATTACATTACGCATTCATTTACATCAACTGGTTATTGCAAAGGTCAAATGCTTTATCATCATCATACAGTCTTCTTTTCATAATATTGATTTAATTAACCCTCGTCCTTAATTGCTAAAGTATCACACAACAATAGAGAAACCAAAGATTCCCGTCCAATATTAAAAATGCACATGTAAACATCAGCACTTACACGTTCTCGCCAATAGGTGACAATAGTTCACTGCAAAGAGCGATAAGCTACGCAGAAGAAGACGTCACTTCCGCAGCGTTACCGGAAGTTGCCAGCAAATAGCTACGCCTCAATGTACACAGTCATGTCGCGTCAGCATAGCTTAAATTAGCGGAAATACATGACGCTATTTGCTGAGAAAATGACAAACTGTTCACTTTAATTGCTAGAGTTGTCCGTCTCATGTTGCGTTTTACCCCGCTTGTCCCCAATGAAACACTTATTTTGAAGCGTTTATTTGGGAAGGGAGACGTCCCGGAGCTCCGGTCCTCGTCGGCTCCAGCTGACAGCTTCCGCCGAGGGGGACAGGAATTTTGCTGGTTTCACGGAAGAGAACAAGAACAGACGCGGGTATGGACCGCGGCGGAGTTAAATGTGTGTATGTCAATTTCAAAAACATGACGGAACGACAAGTCAAACACTGACGGCCGGCTCATCGATCCGCCTGGAAGGGCAACGTCAGAGAAGCCGATCAGCTCCGCCGGATTGCCCGCCACCATGTCCTCCGTCCCAGTCCTGCCGCTGGTCATCAACGGCCTGCTGTCCCTCCTCGGCTGCCTGGCCACGGTGAAGCTCATCCCCGCTTTCAAAGATCACTTCATCGCGGCCAGGCTCTTCGGCATGGATTTGAACAAGACGAGCAAAAGCCAAGTGTGAGTGAGATCGGTGGATCCAGCGAAGCTTCCGGAGGAAGTTGAACTCACCCGTTTTCCTGCTGTGTCTCTGCAGGCCGGAATCCCAGGGAGTCATCAGCGGCACCGTCTTCCTCATCATCCTCTTCTGCTTCATCCCAGTGCCTTTCCTCAGCTGCTTCGTCGGGGACCAGTGCAAAGGCTTCCCCCATGATGAGGTGCATGCATTCACCGAGCAGGCGCAGAAATAGCACGTCAACACAAACAGTTCCATGGATCTCACGCAGCTTCACTGATCTGAGCGCTTTAAATACAGAAATTCCTCGACGCAGTCGTGGAATTGGTTACATACAATCAAAGTTCCCCTATTGAAATGAAGTTAAACGCGATTAATCCTTTCCAGATTTTGTTACTTCTTTTTGAAGAACATCTGTACTTTACAAATAACAAATAATGCATAAAAAAAATCGTAATACATCATAGAAGAGAATGTAAAGAAACAAAGTGGTTTTATGAAGTGTATTTACCCTGAAGACGCTGGCAGTGGCGGAGGAGATGGGGGAGTTTTTCAGTTCGGTTTCAGTTTCACTTAACCTACTACTGACCTACTGTCCACACTTAATGCTACACTTTATGTATCAACTCCATTTATGGATGGAGTCAAGAAGCTCCTCTTTTTAAAACCATCAAAATGTCCCCGAATGGCTTCGAACGCCTCTTCTGACGCCTCGTCTGTCCCACCGAATCCCCATAAGCGTCTCCTGCCTTCTCACAGACGATGCTGTCAGTCACCGTATCTCACCGACAACAACTTTTCCGTCTCTTCACGGACGAGTCCTCGACACGCACACCTTGCTCGTGTTTTTCCATGATTCTCTCCTGGCTACCCACCGGCGGACGGCGTTTCCCATTGTCTTTAAACGCCACTTTACGGAGAGCGGCGGCCACGTGGATGTCAAACACTCTTCTTACTCGCTGCTAATTCAGATAAGATGAAATAGTGCTTTATTGATCCCATAAAGTGGGAAATTCCTTTGTCGCAGCAGCGAAACAATAAGAATATCAATAAATAGTCGATGTATGTATAAGCACTTAAAAGCAATACAAACAATTAAAAGACAAAGTAAAAAAAGTAAATAAATAAAAGAAAAATGAATAAACAGCAAGGGTGAGAGTAGACAACCAAAATCGACAACAAGGGCAGGGATAAAGACAGAGTGGCGACGACAATGAAACAATGACAAGGATGAACAGGATGCGATGGAGCGATCCGGGCTCAGATCAAAAAGCAAAACATCCACTGAGCCCCGGCTCGGATCGCGGAAACCCGGGAAGTCGAGGTTCGGCTGCATGTCGTTTAAATCCCATGAAACAGTCGGGCTGCCAACTCCCTGAAACACGAACAGATATTCTTTGGAAATGATTCTCATTTTTCACAAAATCTTTAAAAATTGAAATTCCTGCTGTCCCTGAATACCGTCGTGTTGGTGACAGGAGTTTGTTTGTTTTTTTTTCTGGGGAATGTTTTGGTGGATGTCCTGGTGGCTGCTGTAAATTTAGAGTCAAATGAAGCATCGGTATTTTTTGCATCTACCTTAGATGACATGGAGTGTGTATCCAAGGTGTGTGTTCCTTTCGGCGCTGAAGCCTTAACCCGTGCGTGGTTTCCGTCTAGTTCGTCCAGCTGATCGGCGCGCTGCTTGCCATCTGCTGCATGATCTTCCTGGGTTTCGCCGACGATGTGCTGAACCTGCGCTGGAGAGACAAGCTGCTGCTCCCCACCGTGGCCTCGCTGCCGCTGCTCATGGTCTACTTCACCAACTTTGGCAACACGGTCATCGTGGTGCCCAAACCCTTCAGAGCCCTGCTCGGCCTGCACTTGGACCTCGGTGAGTCTGCCGGTTTTAACAGCGGACCTTCCCGGTTGCCGCAAAGCTCCGAGATGCAGCTCAGATATCCTTTGGACATCGATGCATCCCTGTGTTCTCCACCTGACAGCCGTGCTGCTCCGTCACAGGTATCCTCTACTACGTCTACATGGGAATGCTGGCCGTTTTCTGCACCAATGCCATCAACATCCTGGCCGGCATCAACGGCATCGAGTCGGGCCAGGCTCTGTTCATCTCTGGCTCCCTCATCATCTTCAACCTGCTGGAGCTCAGCGGTGTGTGTGTGTGTGTGTGTGTGTGTGTGTGTGTTCAGCAGATTACTCACTTGTCACATTTGTCAGTTGAGAATCAGACTCTTTTAGCTTTTTGAGTAACAAAGTTCCACTGTGTCAGATGTCCGTTTGGTAGCAGAAGATGAAGAGTGTCACCAGAAAGGCTTTAGTTTCAAATGTGATGCAACAGAAGTGCGTTTGATGTCAGATGTTGGAGTCCAGCGGAAAAGAAAATGTTTGCATCGTTGCTGGTGTCCGGATTTCTTGGTTTGAGGCAATCAAAACGCCCTGTCAAGGTTTTAGTTTTGACATTTAGTTGTTTTTTCCTGCGCTCTGTCTCCTCAGGGGATTTCTGGAACGACCACGTGTTCTCGCTCTACTTCATGATTCCCTTCTTCTTCACCACGTTAGCACTGTTTTACCACAACTGGTGAGACCGCCGTCGGTTCCCCTCTTGTCAGCTGGTGCCCGGCAGTGTAAAGCCCACCTTTTGCCGGTGCCTCCATACCCTGTCAGCGCGCCGCCCGTTTTCCCCCCCAGGTATCCCTCCGCCGTGTTCGTGGGAGACACCTTCTGCTACTTCGCCGGGATGACGTTCGCCGTGGTCGGCATCCTGGGACACTTCAGCAAAACGATGCTGCTGTTCTTCATCCCCCAAGTGGTGAACTTCATCTACTCCCTGCCTCAGCTCCTCCACATCGTCCCCTGTCCCAGACACCGGCTGCCCAGGTAAGCAGCCGCCCGGCCACGTCCATCTGCAGCCAGGTCAGATCACTCTTTTCAGACGATGTGTGCGCTCTCTCTTTGCTCCCGTTACGTCGCTGTTGAAAGGCTGAATCCAGACACAGGCAAACTGGGGATGAGCTACTCCAAATTCAAAAGAAAGGACCTGTCTGAAGTAGGACATCTCATTCTGAAGGTAAAAAGCTTCGGGAACGTTTTAGCGAGGTCCAGTATCGGCTTACATTGTGTTTGTCCTTGAACAAATGAATGGGCTTCCAGGGCATGAAGTAGAATGTCAAGTATCAGTGAAGGCTCAGGACTCACTCAACGGTTGGCCTGCTCTCCCGCGCTGACACAGAAATATAAAACCTTCAAAACGTTAGCGTCTCGAAAATGTTAGCAATTAAAAGGAATGCTAAAGGAGGGAGATGCAAGCCGCCGGGGAAATGCTGCGTGATGCAGAGATGTTTCTCCAGCTCTGGCGTGAAGGAATAGACGACGGGCCTCGCCTGTGTGTTACTGATCGCAGTTTGCACCACTTTTTCCCCACAGATTGTGTACATGTAATTAATTCCCACTGTAAAGTACAACTTCTGAGCATTTCTGTGAGTCGCTAGACGAGGATTTTCTGAGTTGAGGTCGTTTCTTGTGAAGCTCCACATTCCGGGATCCTTCTCTGTTCATCGTCATGCTGATTTTCTTCTGACTTTTTGGGCCTTTCTTGCTCATTTTGAGTTGTTTTTGTGTGTGTGTGTATTTTCTGGGGAGTTTTAGGGAACTTTCTATGTAATATTTAGGCAGTTTATCTTTAAGCTTTCGGTCATTTCTCGCTTGGAATTCTGTGAAATTTTCATTCTAAGTTGAAAACAAAAAAAAAATAGACTTCTAGTCATTGTTGGATTTCGAGCCGTTACTGTTTTCCTAAGAAGTGACAGGATCTCAGCCGCTGTTTGTTGCCGGGTTGTGCTTATTTGTCGCTGAGTGAACGTGCCGTTGGTCCCGGGCAGGTGGCAGAGTCGCTGAAGCTGCTGGAGGTCCACCGAGGCCAGGAGGGGGACGACGAGTTCATCGAATGCAACAACATGACCTTAATAAACCTGGTCCTGAAACTACTGGGTCCGACACATGAGAGAAATCTGACCGTCGTCATGCTCATCATACAGGTACGAACAGAAACGGCACTCGTTCCCGTTGGATTTAGTGCCAAATTATGAATGTCTGACGTGACGTGACGTGACGTGTGTGTGTGTGTGTGTGTGTGTGTGTGTGTGTGTGTGTGTGTGTGTGTGTGTGTGTGTGTGTGTGTGTGTGTGTGTGTGTGTGTGTGTGTGTGCGTGCGTGTGGTAGGTGATAGGCAGCGCCCTGGCTTTCGGCATCCGCTACCACCTGGTGCGCCTCTTCTACGACGTTTAGCTGTGTCTCTGGGAAAGGCGGGGGGACGCAGACTGAGACCCATTTTTCAGTGGAGCTTTCTGACAGGCCGGTGGTCCACGGGCCGCCTGGATAGCTTCCACCATCTCGCAGCCGCTTCTCCCCGTCAGCCATAACCTGCAGCCAAGGCCCGTGGGACAGAATCTGTCGCCTGCTACGAGATCATGAAGAGCAGAGGGTCTGATATCAACAGCAAGAAGAGAACTGATCTCCTCTAACATTGTCCCCCCACCCCGGGAGAAGGAGCATCGAGTGCGTCGAACCCACGGACGGCCGCTGAACTATCGATCGAGAAGACCTTGTTTCAAAATGGCAGCGGATGAGTCGAATGTGCCGGTGATCCGGGGGAGGTTTGAACCCTTTACGCGTCATTCTGTGATGAACCAGAAGCCACCGTCTATCTGGACATTTCTAATAGTGAGTGGTAAAGCGATGGGATGCCAGGGTGGGGACGTTCACTCAGATTATGGCTGCGTTCTTTTTGAGGCAAAACAAGCAATGTAGCGTGCTGGGCTGAGATTCGATGTCAGTACCCCCCCCCCCCCCTGGACCATTGGACGCTTCTTTGTTTTCCCCCGAGGGGTCCATCAATGTGAAGTCCTGTCGCCGTCACTGAACTAATGTTTGAGAATGTAACTACAAATCAGAGGGCGTGTTGGGATGGAGAGTTCACATTGAAAAATAAAGTCTGAGAAGTCTTTTCCCTTATAATTGCTGCCATTAAATATAAGGTATTATCTTTCATTGTTGCTTATGTTATTTTTTTGTCGAAATAAGGACGTCACGGAAACGAGAGAAGGCAATGAGCTTCCTCCGCAGGAGGGGCTGCTCCTCAGCATCCAGAGGAGCCAGATGAGGAGGAGGGGTGATCCCATGATATTCACATATCACTGTATTGACCAGCTGCTGTTGACATTCTTAAGCTGCTTATGAATGTAGCAGCCCATGTACTGCAGTATGTGTCAGCTTTGTTTTTAATCTGCAACAATGCAGAAAGTGATCACCTCTGTGATATTGTGAAGGAGAAGGAGGTCCCAATTTACCTCTGAAATGTATCGCACTACAATCGATACATCGGTTGTGGGAATAAATGTGTGTTTGAGATGAGGAAACATGATTGCACCAATATTTTACTGATTGCTCCAGGTGTAATGGAGGAAATTGAACTGCTATCATTTTATTGACTATATTCCGATAGTACTAGGCCTTTCGTAGTTCCATGTAATGTAGGCCACAGAGCATCAGATCATTTCTCAAGCATAATTATTAATTTAGATACAGCACACATTTTACCTGACTGTGCTTGAGTTACATGACAGATTTCACACAGGCGTGTGATGATCCGAGATGTTGAGTTTATTTGCAATTTTTAAATTGTTTATTCAAATTAAGAGATCTTTATGCGTATACGCTGTTAGAGATATATTTATCACAGCAAAGGTGCCTTGATAAATACATTTGTTTCTGAATGAATACATTAATATATTATGTTCCGCGCCAAAATTACGTGTGTGCGGCGGAACGTTTACCGGGCGGAACTATTGATCCGCACCTTGTTTCCGGGGAGTGAGTCCGCGGCGAACACGGTCCGGCTAAAGAAAGGAGCCCTAATGTTTACATGATGCCCGTGTTTCCAAACAGCACGCCGCCGTGTGGGTTATCGTTTTAACTACGTATTTCTTTTTTCTTTATTGAATCTCCTCCATTTTTAAATTTGTCTTAAATGTTGACAAAGCATCTCCAATATCACCGGAGAGTCCTTTACAGCGCCCTGAGTGAAGTTTGCCTCCCGGGTAGCCGGAATGAGAAGTCCAACCCGAGGACCACAGCTAGTCTTAGCTCTCCGGCTGTAACGGTTCTGGTTCTGGTTCGGAGAGATGCCTCCGAACAAGCGGATTCAGAAGAAGACCCTAAAGCTGGGGTGCGAGTGGGCTTCGTGTCAGGAAGCGTTCAGTCAGATGGAAAAGTTCTGCCAACACGCAGAGGGTCACCTAAACATCGCGGAGGAGGAGCAGGAGGAGGAGGCAGAAGGTGAGGGCTGGTCTTACTTACTAGCATTGGCTCCTTCAGCCGGGAAACCTGTCTCTGACCAACCTCCGATATTGGTTTAATCGTTAATCTGTCGTGTCTTTCATCACTTTGGACCAAAACAGAACAATCACAGGGGCTAAAATGTGTTTTAACTGATTTTCACTGGGCGCCTGTCCCATCAGAGGAGGCCTCTGCCCATCATGAAAGATGCTACTGTCCTATGGGTGTCTAAGATGGTAATATTTGTAACAGTGATCATGATTATATTAATAAATATGTAGAAATGTAACACATGAAATGTTAATCTGAGACCAAAAGTTCATTGATTTGTGGATTTTCCATTGACTCGCGTTAAAATTTTAATCAAAGTTAGCTTCTGTTGTAGCCACGATGCTGCAAATTAGCCATTTGATGATGTTCTCTTCTGGGGGCAAAGCAGGCTAAACGCAGACACATGTTGCCAGGTGTATTGTGTCGTGTAGAATAAGCCCATTGTGTGTATATCTCCCTGCCAAGGGGAAAGAAACTGCTTGTGGAGGGACTGCGGCTTCTGCTCGGTGGAGTGTCCTGAGGAGCTGCGGCGTCACCTGCTCTTTCACTGCTACCACACCAAGCTGAAGCAGCTGGGCCAGCAGGTGCTCAACGCCCAGCCGGAGATCGGCGACTGCTCCATCGGCCACCACAACCGCAACATCATACCCGAAATCCCCGACAACTTCTCCTGCCTGTGGGAGGATTGTGAGGTGAGCGCGGAACAAAAGTATGCACGAATTTTTTTGTTTGTTTGCAACCGTGCAAAAGGTTTGGTAGCCACGAATAGCACAGTCTTGTCCTTTGCTGCTCACCTTCCCATGCAAACCTAAAAGCAAAAGAAATCGTGGGTTTCCATCCAGTCCTGATTTTCTTTTCTGCTGATTCAAAATCAAAGCACGTGAATCGTAGTCAGTTTGATTAACGGTGTATGTTATTGCTGCAGCGGTCAGACTTCTCTGTGCATCCCTTTCCGCACCAATGTTTCAAAATGCTTTACGGAAAAAAGATAAATGCAGATTATTAAAAAGCTTTAGGGCAGTGGTTCTTCACCTTGTTGGAGGTTCTGAACCTCAGCAGTCACTCAACCCTTCTTAATAGGAACAATTAAGATATGATCTTTTCAAATTCAAAACATAGGGTTATGCAGTGGGGCCCATAAGCCAAAAATGCGGATTTTTGGTTTCTGGGTTAAAAGAATATTATTTTCTTTAAAAAACAGATCTCTGCATAAAAAAAAGTCGCAAAAAAATTAATTGCATTCTTTTCAACCCATAAAATATTTGTAGTTCATTTTTTCATGCGTTGTTCAGAGATTTAAAAAAAATTGTTGGATTTATATGATACCGGGGTTCTAAAATGCTGATTTTTTTTTTTTTTAATAAAAAACGAGATTATGCCTAATGACGTTATATCTTTCAACATAGTCAGTATGAAGGGATTGGAATGTTAAGAAAGAAATCACGCAACGTTCCATCTCCACAGTCACAATTCCACGACTGAGCGCAGCAAAATCCCTGCGGCTCGGAGAGGCCAGGCCATGTCGCGTGATCACCTGCAGCCAATGATGGCCAAGTGGAGCGTGTCATCACTAATCCAAGGGTCGGGTGTGTGACTCGACCTCTGCCGAACCCCCGGGGTTCCATCCGACCCGGGAGAAGAACCTCTGCTTTAGGGTTATGGACGGATTCTGAATGCCTAATTGTGAAACATGTATTTGTCGAAAGTTTGATCAGCGGCACAAACGGTGCAGAGGTCAGCGTGTCCGCATCATGTTAACCCTGTGTCTGCGTGGGGTTCCTCGGGGTTCTCCGGGTTCCTCCAGCAGTCCAAACACATGCAGGAGGTTCACAGGACCCTGATAAAGCAGAATCTGCGTTGGAGAAAATGAATGAATGAAATTTTCAAAGAAAGTTTCTGCCCAAATTTGAAACATGGAGAAGAACCGTTTTCCCCTGAATCATAAGCCACATCATCTTCTTCTTCTTCTTCTTCTTCTTCTTCTTCTGGCAAAGCAACCGGCATATGAAAACCCCGAGTGGTTCTACCGGCACGTGGAGATGCACAGCATGTGCATCGAGGTCCCGGCGGGAGACTGCGAGTTCCCGGTTCGCTGTGGCTGGAAAGGTAAGTGGCTCCACGCGGGTTGGGCTCAGGAGCTGGAAACCCCGGCTTCTTCTGGCCGAGGCGACGTTCTGAGGAGCGCCGGTTCTCCTCCGTCAGACTGCGAGGCCACGGCCAAAGGGCGTCCCAAGCTGCGGGAGCACCTGCGCAGCCACACCCAGGAGAAGGTGGTGGCGTGTCCCGGCTGCGGGGGGATGTACGCCAGCAACACCAAGTTCTTCGACCACATCATCCGTCAGAGCGCCATGGAAGGTGCTGCTTTTTTCCTTTGTTTGTTTGTCTGTTTGCGACGAAGAAGCCTCCGCAAAGACGTCGTGTTGGACGGCGTCTCCTCACCCTGTGCTCCTGTTGCTGTGTTGAAGGTCAGAGGTTCCAGTGCTCTCACTGCTCCAAGCGTTTCGCCACGGAGAGACTTCTGCGGGACCACATGAGGACCCACGGTCAGTGAACCAGTCCGTGGAGCCTCCCTGAACTCCCGCCAACGGGTCCATCTGATGGAGATACCCGGTAGAACTGGAAAGCAGAAGTCCTCCCGCTCATGAAGTAGCGAGGCTCAGCAGTCCAGAGGAATGGAGAGGGTGGAGAAGATGAACAAGAAGGTTGGCAGGAAAGTGTCAGAGTAGGTTTGGAGACAGTGAGGAGAAGGTTCCTCTTCGGGGGCGAGGAGGCCTGTGAGGATCAGGAAGGACGTTAGACGGTCCGGAGATAAAGTCACGCTGAGATAGAGGGCTGGAGAAGATCAGGGTGGAAGGATGCGGAGGTCGGAGGTCTGGAGGAAGACCAGAGAGGAGGTTCATGGATGGAGGGAAAGAGGACAGGAAGTTAGTCAGTGGTAGATGAGTGGTTCTTGACCTGGGTGTGATGGAACCCCAGGGGTTCGGATTTTTTCAACCAAAGGTTCAAACTAGTTAAAACATAACAAAAATGGAAAGATATATATATATATATACATATATATATATATAATATATATATGTATATATATATATCTATAATATATATATGTATATATATATATATATATATGTATATGTATATATATATCTATAATATATATATGTATATATATATATATGTATATGTATATATATTTTCATTTTGCTTAATATGGGGTTTTATTTAAAAAAATCAGCCTTTTTGAAACCCAGTATCATATAAATCCAACCGAAACTATATTCATCTCTGAACAGCGCATGAACAAAATAAACTACAAATATTTTATGGGTTAAAAAGAATGCCATTCATTTTTTATTGACGATTTCTTTGTTCAGAGTCCTGTTTTTTTTTTTTTTTAACCCATAAACAAAAAAAAAATCTGCATTTTTGGAGCTCCGCTTTATGTACCTATGTTTTAAATGGAAGAAATCACATTTCATTTTCCCCGTGAAGAAGGGCCGGCTGAATGCGCCAATGAAACTGCTGGGGTTCAGGACCTCCACCAAGGTGAAGAACCACTGTGTTCCATGGAGGGAGATGATTGGCTGAGGGTCAGACGGAGGAAGATGATTGGCTGAGGGCCCTGAAGGGAGCGTCTCAAAGGAGAAAAAGCGCGGCATCCTTTGTGTTTTCTCCACTTTCCGCCCGCTCACGTCCCCCTTCGCTGTCGTTGTGGATGCAGTGAGTCACTACAAGTGTCCGCTGTGCGACATGACCTGCCCCTCGCCGTCGTCGCTGCGCAACCACATCAAGTTCCGCCACAGCAACGAGAAGCCGTACAGCTGCGAGTACTGCGAGTACAGGCGAGTCATCCGCTGGTCGCCGCGGAAACACTCTTGTCTTCTGCGCTCAAATCAGGAGCATGATCTTTTTTTCTTTTTTTTTTTCTTTGCAGCTGCAAGAACCAGGTGGACCTGCGGAAGCACTTGGACAGCCACAGCAGCGAGCCGGCGTTCCACTGCGACGTCCCCGCCTGCGGCTTCACGTCCAGAACCCTGGGGACCATGAAGATCCACCACCAGAGGGAGCACCAGGTACACCCTTCGTCGCCACCCAGAACCCCGGTTCACCCCGGATCCATCACAGGGCCGCGCGGAGGCACACCGCCATTCATTTGTTCTCCCCTGGGGTTCCTCCGGGTTCCTCTGAACTCGTGTGAGGCCTTCAAGCTCAGAAACCACTGTGGGAATTCTGCCTTTCAGCCGCTGTCGACACAGGTTCCATGTGTGTTGAATAGTGTCTCTCATGGAGCTGATTCTGCCAAAAAGATAAATGAAATCAATCACAGGCGGCTCGGTTAGCGCTTCGCCTCGCAGTTCGAAGGTCCCTGGTCGGATTCCCTCCGGGAGCTTTCCAGTGAGGAGTCTGCATCTTCTCCCCGTGGGGTTCCTCAAGGTTCCTCGGGGTTCCTCCCACAATCCAAACACATGCAGGAGGTTCATGGAGACCCTGCATGGTCCAGACGTGTGAATGGTTGGATGTTTATAGATGTGGATGAAAGGGTGAATGGTTGTATACGATATCAGATAGTGGAAATTGGTTTGTCCCGGCAGCGCAACAATATCAATAAATATGAATATAAATAAAAGAGAGCGATGCACCTCCGGCCGGTCAGAGTGACTCTGAGGGCTGTGACTGAGTGAACGTTGGTGTTTATATGTGGAAAATGTCCAGAAGGTTGTGTGTGCAGCAGCTCCGCTGGAAGCCTCCAGCGCCGCAGTGTCTCCAGGACGGTCTGGAAAAAAACAACCCTCGCTTTTATCTCGTTTCCGCCGGCCATCGGGGTCGGGAGAAGGCACGACCCTCGCCGAGGCGGATCGGTAGGGTTTGCGCCGGCGGGGTTGGTCGCCACGGTAACCCCTCCGCCCGTGTGTTTTCCAGGGGACCTTCACGGCGCGCTACAAGTGCCACGTGTGCGACCGGTGCTTCACCCGCGGCAACAACCTCACCGTCCACCTGCACAAGAAGCACCAGTTCAAGTGGCCGTCCGGACACCCCAGGTTCAGGTGAGCCCCCTCCGCCGCGTTCGCTGCCCGTGGGGATTCCCAACGCTGACCCCTCCCTCCGACCCCCTGCCAGGTACAAGGAGCACGAGGACGGGTTCCTGCGGCTGCAGCTGATTCGCTACGAAAGCGTGGAGCTGACGGAGCAGCTGATGAGGGAGAGGCAGAGCCGCCGCTCCGAGGAGGAGGAGGCGGAGGAGGCCGGCCGGGCCGCGCCCTCGGAGGTGCGGGTGGAGCTGAGGGGGGTTCTCCTGGAGGAGCAGACCTCCTCCGAGCCCGCCCAGGAGCAGGGCCTGCTCTACCTTCTCGCCGACGGCCTGCAACAGTCCGGAGAGGACGGCGTCCTGCTGCAGCTGCAGGGCCCCGAGCCGCCACCGCCACTGTGATGCCACGCCGGGCGGCGAAGGTTCCCCGAGGTTCTGATGTTGAGAGCGCTCAGGTGAGGAGGTTCTGAGAAGACCCAGCGACCCTAAGCCCGGGTCAGGGAAACAATCCATTCTCTGTTCTTGAACTCATCCGATGTGCGACATATCTGAAGGAGCGCCGGACAAACCTAAAAACACACTCAGACACGTCACACACTCCTGGGGAGGGGTGTGTGTGTGTGTGTGTGTGTGTGTGTGTGTGTGTGTGTGTGTGTGTGTGTGTGTGTGTGTGTGTGTGTGTGTGTGTGTGTGTGTGTGTGTGTGTGTGTGTGTGTGTGTGTGTGTGTGTGTGTGTGTGTGTGTGTGTGTGTGTGTGTGAGACAGAGCAAAGGTCGTCTTCTTCTCAGCATTTTTGTTTCTGCCGAATCTTATTTGAATAAATGTTGTCCACAATGTTTGAAGAAGAATCTCATTTCAGCAGTTTGTGTGTTTTTTTTCTTTATTTAGACGTATCGAATATAATACAGGAAAGTATTTCAAGTACTGAGGGTCAACAGTCCAGAGCAGTGGAGAAGAGGTGAAGAAACAGGTTCAAGCAGGTTGGAACGGGTGGAGAAAAGTGTTCTATGAGGTAGAAGAACATCAGCCAGAAGGAAAGGAAAGCTGGAGGAGACAGTGGTGAGAGCAGAGATGATGGACGGTTTGAAGAAAAGACAGGAGGCAGAGCTGGAGGTGGCAGACATGAAGATGTGGAGGTTCTCTTTGGGAGTGACCAGGATGGAGAGGATCAGGAATGACATGGTAGATGTTCTGGAGAGAAGGTCAGAGATGGTCGAGTCATGGACAGAGGAGGGAGAGTGAAGACATTGGAATTGGAGGTCTTGATGAAGACCAGAGAGAAGATGTATGGAGGTAGTGAGAGAGGACATGAAGAGAGGAGGATCCAGAGAACAGGCCGAGATGGAGAAGGTCCCCTGAAGGGAAAAGCCCAAAGGAGAAGAAGAATATGATACAGGAAAGTGTACGTGAATGAATGACGTCAAGTTGACAGGATTGCTGTCCTGGCCTGAGTACTGAGTACTCGCAGCGACGAGTAATACTGCAGTACTGTTGAAGTACACTGGTAACCACAAAGCGAATGAAGTATCAGGTCAGGTCAAAATGTCTGCGCTGCGTTACCATGACAACAACCCCCCCCCGTCCCGGTCTGCGCGCGTCCCTGTTTCCTCCCGTCTCGGGAGCAGCTCATCTGCGGCCGCAGGAGGAGCCACAGCTCGCAGAAGATCAGGATTAAGCAGAGCTTAGGGTTAAGAGTCGCTTCCTGCCGCCCTCTCTGCGCTCCGAGGGGACGGCGCCGCCATCTGGACCATGAGGCCGCACCTGCTGCTGCTGCTGCTGCTCCTCGGGCCGCTCGGAGGAACCATCTCCCAGGCGCCCCAGTGGATGGAGGAGGTGGAAGGTAGTGGTAAGACCTGTTGTGCAGGAGAAGGTCCAACTGCTTCCATCACACTTCCGGTTGCAGCACGTTTAAGAGCTTCATGTTTGAAACTAAGAATATTGGGTGAAATGAGCCTGAGATTGAAACTAAAATGCACTCTTCGGCGTAAAACAACCTCTCCGGCGGGTTAATTTGGAAAATCCCGATTTAAAAATATTCGTGTAACCGGAGGTCTCGGGTCGCAGGCGAGGCCGAGTGGGACCCTCAGCCGGACCTCACCCGGGACACGTACTGGACGGGCACGGCGCCGCTGTGCGTGGCGGGCTGCAGGGCGCGGCACCAGGAGCTGAGGCGGGACCGCTGCGGGGACTCGGGCTGCTGCTGGCTGGGGTACAAGTCCCTGTGCCGGGGTGAGGATGTAATCGGATTACACCGGGGCCAGTAACGCGGCTGCTCCACGTGCAGTCAATAATTACATGACCTTATTCGTTTTTTAATGATCCATTTTTTTAAAGTTACGTTTCAAACGATGTTATTCTATTTTTTTGTGTATTTTGTGTATATTTTTTCGATTCATGTGAATTGTCTTGAATGAATTTCGACGACACGTACCGATGCTAATGCTAATAACAGTAGTCTTTTGCCTGAGGGACGGGTGAAGGATGGATGTCTCGAGATGAGACGCCGCGATCGGCCGGGAGAGGCTCCGGCACCCCCACGACCCTGACTGCAGGATGACCTTCCACATAATGAACGAATGAATGAATTAAGATAGTATCAGTTACAGGAGTGAATGCACGCTGCATCATTGTGAGATCATCTCTTCCTGTGGGTTTTTCCCTCCACAGCCGATCCACCTTCTCCATCTCAGCCTGTTCTCTGGATCCTCCTCTCTTCATGTCCTCTCTCCCTACCTCCATACATCTTCTCTCTGGTCTTCATCTAGACCTCCGATTCCAATATCTTCACTCTCCCTCCTCTGTCCATGACCCGACCATCGCTGACCTTCTCTCCAAAACATCTACCATGATGGACTCCTTCCTGATCCTCTCCATCCTGGTCACTCCCAAAGAGAACCTCCACATCTTCATGTCTGCCACCTCCAGCTCTGCCTCCTGTCTTTTCTCCAAACCATCCATCATCTCTGCTCTCACCACTGTCTCCTCCACCTTTCCTTTCCTTCTGGCTGATGTTCTTCTATCTCATGGAACCCCTGACACTTTTCTCCACCCGTTCCAACCTGCTGGAACCCCTTTCTTCACCTCTTCTCCACACAGCTTCTTGATCTCCACTCCCTGTAGCCTCAGCGTTCTTCATTCACACACATATATTCTTGTCATCCAAGTAAAATGTCAGTGTTTAAAAAATACTTTTGATAGAAGAAACGTGGTAGAACATTCAGCAGTGACGCTCAAGGCGGCGGTTCGTCCGTTCACGCTGGAGTGATGCTGCTTCCTCCAGTGAACTGCGGCCGTCCGGAGGTGGACTACAACGGTGCGGTGTACGGGAACGACTGGTGGGTGGGGTCGGTGGTCCGGTACACCTGCAGGCCCGGCTTCACGCTGCTCGGGAACCGAACCGGGACCTGCCGGGCCGACGGCGCCTGGACGGCCAAACCCGACTGCCTCAGTGAGTCCCCTCCGAGCGTCAGGGCCCCGCTCCCCCCGGGGCCACGCCTGACCCGAGCCCGTCTTGCAGGAATGTGTCGACGGGGACGCATCGAGATCAGCGAGCGGGAGCTGGACGGGACCTGCGGCTCCGCCTGCGACGGCAAGAGCTACTTCGGCGCCCCGAAGCAGGGCTGCACGCGCATAGACAACTGCAGGAAGAAGGAGACGGGCTGGAAGCGCTTCTTCTCCCAGTGCGTCCCCTGCATCTGCGACTGCGCCCTGGCCTGCGGTGAGCAGGCCGACATCTGAGCCTCAGCCAATCACCCGCCTCCGTCTGACCCTCTCTTCTCACACCAGCTTCCATCCGGGAGACCGGAGAGGAGGTTTATGAGACGGTTAAAGTACATCTCATCATCTTCATCCTCAGCCTCCTTCCACCCAGATCTTCTCCATCCCTGTCCAAGCCATCTCCGTGCGGCTTTATCTCCAGAACATCTAGAACCTCTGCTGCCTCCTGTCTTCTGCTCAGCGTCTCCAAACAGGACACCATGGCTGCTCTTCCTCTGTCGTCCCCGCCTTTCCTTTCACTCTCTTATCACCCCCTGCCTCTTTTTCCTCCACCTGTTGTCCCTGCACATCTTCTCCAACCCCTGTAGCCTCACCTCCTGGTTCCTCTTGGGTTCCTCTCATCCACACGCATGCATTCCACCCGGCTGTCCACTAACGAGCGTCTCCTGTGTGCGCAGCTTCTTCGGGCCAGGTGTGGGGGAAACCTCTGGCCCCGCACAGAACCCTTGGATGAAGATGTTGGAGGATGGTTGGGACCTTCATGTTCTTCAGCGTGTGACCCGGAGTCACCTGCCGCTTCGAATTCCACATTAAAACAAAATATATTTGCAAGTTGGCCTGTTTTATTTTGAAAAGCCGACTTCCCGCCGGGGTGTTTCCTGTCCGGCCTTCAGAGAGGATCTGAGGATCTGAAGATCTGAGGACCAGCTGCCGAGACATGAAGTCGCAGATGAAGATCAGCACGCCTGTGTGTTCTCGCGCTCCGTCGGGCGTCCCTCCCATCGGAAGGCCGGGGGTTCCATTCCCGCTTCGACCGAAGTGCAGACCAACGACACCGGAGCCCGCCGAGCTGCTCCATCTGGATGTGGTGTGTGTGTGTGTGTGTGTGTGAAACTGCAGGGATTAACATCTCCGCTCCTCGGGGAGCTGAAACCTTAATCTTGTTAGGAGGACGAGGACGAGGAAGCGTCTCGGAAATAAGTTCTCACGGAAACGGCTTCGGGCTTTTATTTTGAAAAGCTTGGAGGCGCAAACCGGAAGCAGAACCCCCCCCCCCCGCAGACCTCACTCTGCATGCGGGTCCAAGAGGAGAAGTACCGCTTGTCGCCACGAGAGGGTGCTGTTTCCACTCTGAAAAGCGTCTCCATTTGGCCTTCCGCTGAACCCTTCGAGCTCCGTCACCGAAATGAAACTTCTCGCTTCAGCCCGCGGGGAAGGTGTGCTGTCTTATCGTCTCCGGGCTGCGACGTCCTCGCCGTCCGTCCAGGAGCTGAACCTGAGGACCACGTGCTCGTCCTCTTCGGGCGCGTAGCAGCCGATCCCTGCGCGGGAACAGAATGGGAAAATTTGACCAGACCAACTGGAATCGGTCGCTAAATTGTCCGGTGATGCACGGCGGCGAGGGGCGGGGGATGGGGGAGTATGCCGCCACCGGGAGGAAGAGCGAAGATCTCAGAGCGTCCCGAGAGCGAGAGAAGGCGACTCCCTCTCGTCATTACGGCTCATTAAGCCGCCCCTCTGGGGTTTGTGAAGCTCCGGGGAAGGTCCTCACCCAGGTCCAGCCTGCGCCGCTCCCCCCGGACCTCCGACAGAACCTCCCAGTAGGTTCCTCGCTGCTCGTCGCCGGCCGCTCCGTTCACGCTCTCCAGAAACAGGCCGAAGTTGAGGTCCTCCTTCACGGTGAACCTGGAGATCTCACACACGGCGTGACACTGAGGCCCCCCCGGTCGCTCCTCACGGGCGAGTGAGTGAGTGAGTGAACGGGTGAAAGCGCGAATCCGGAAGAAAAAAAAACAAGCCTGGAGATCCAGGCAGGAAATGTGGTCTTACGTGAAGCCGGGGTGGGTCTCCTGCAGCCTCCTCAGCGCCCCCAGCAGGACGCCTCCCTCCACCACCCAGCTGGAGAAGGTCTCCGGGGTCAGGTTGGACTGGTCGTTCACCACCGTCACCCGGACGGGGATGGTCGCCGGACCTGTGCGGGTCGGGCTCTGTGATAGCGGCCGCCACGGGGAGGCGGCGGCGGCGGCGTTGTGGGTGCAGTTACCTCCATCGGCGAAGGTCCCTCGCAGGAAGAGCAGCAGGAGGCCCATGGAGAGGAGAGCAGCCATGGTTCCTCCAGACGCCTGGTGAGCAGCAGGGAGGTCTGGGGGGGTTCTTATCCGAAGCCTAACCCTCTTTTCTGGTCAAACTCCAGCTTCTGAGCACCTCCACCCCTCCTCCTGCACCTCCACCCCCTCTCGACGGG
>CAAKHD010000093.1:36312-62115 GCA_901007705.1 Fistularia tabacaria | reverse complement strand
CGTTGTGTTTTTTCTTCCGCTTGCTAGTAAAAGAGGGGGGGAAAAATGGTGGGGGGCTTTTGTTGAAAAAAAAAAAAAAAAAAAAAAAAAAAAGCGACGCATTCAAGAACTTGACGGGAGTGAGGGAGAGTGGAGATTCGGTAACAAGGGAAGCAGTGGAAGAGATGCTATTTGGAGGGAGAGAGTGGTGACGGATCGAGGGGCCGATCGCAGCCCCCCTTTTGTGAGCTGAAGTTGAAGAGTGGGTGAAAATGGTTGCGCACACACACTAACACACACTAACACACACACGACTTGCTGTAAACCCGAGGAAGCAAATAAAAGCTCTGTTGTAAACAAATCTCCAGGGGTTCGTGAACGCCACCCTGCATTCATTGCTAAGTGTTTTGAACCCCCCCCCCCCACGTGTATTTTGCAGAAAAAAACTAAAGCAAACATTGTAAACGTCACTGTTCTCTTCATGCATGGAAGAGGATGGATAAAACCCAGTATTTGCTTGGGATACATATGACAAGGCATCGTTCTGTAAGGAAATGATGGATTTTCTTGAAGTTTGGAAACTGCAGTTACTCAAAAGTGTTGCGCAGAACAAGCCTTGGCCTCCCACACGTTCTCGCCCACCTGCTTTTGCAGCGGTGCTCCTTCACGGCCCCCGGGATGCACGTGTAAACCCTGTCCGGGTTTTATGTTTCTACAGAGATCCCCCCGGCCTCCTGGGGGGGGGATAGATCCAACTTATGGTTGAATGAAAACATGTTTTTGTTCTATTCTAACCGAACATTTAAAGTTGAAGAAAAACTGTACGTTGTGGGACACAATGATCATCGGCAGGTACGATTATCATGCATATTGGTAGCGTTTAAACTCTTCACACAAATTAAGAGATGCCGAGAGCAAACACCAATATGACCATAAAGTTAGCAGAAGGTGACTACAAGGCTTGACCAAGACGTGCGGAATGTATCGGCTGTTCAATCACAAAGGGCGAGACACAGAACCGTGCGTTGCCCCCCTGATGTTCTGGTTAGCTCCTTGTATGGCAGCTCTGCGGCCATCGGTGTGTGCGTGTTAATGGGTGAATGTAATCCAGTGGAAAGTTCTTTAAAACATCAAGGTGATGAAAGCGCTATTTCGGTGGAAGACCATTCCTCATTTTCATCTGACTTATCTTTGATTATGTGATATGATTGACTGGAGAAGATGAAACGTGAACCAACACAGCTTGACAGGCGGGAAACCTGGACCTGATCTCCAATCTTACTGAATAAATATCTCATTCTGAATATAGCATTGTCATATAGTCCCGCTTCCTCAGAATAAGGTTAGCTATGAAATATAAATATTCCATTAACATTCAGGGTTCATAGATCTCATCAGCGTAGATAAATGCATAGGTGGAGTTCAAACTTGGAGGTTGGGGGTTAACAAAAAAATATCCCTAGAGGAATTATAATGAAATAAATTGACTTTTACCTCAGCAAAAGGGGTGGCAGTGAAAGTACCATCAGTTCAGAGGCCTCTCTGTTTCCTTTAAAATTCAATAAATCTTATAATTTACCATGATTATAATAAATTACAAAAACATAACATAATACAATAGACATGCTTCGAACTGCGCGATCAAGCATTTTACACTAAGGCATGTTTTCCCATCATATCTCCTGTGAATAAATGATTATCGTTTAGAAAGAAATTTTGAAAGTAAAATTTCGTCAGTTGTTGTGTCAAAGCTGCTAAACAACCCACTTTCAATTAAAACACATTTCAGCTCGGTATGATGAGCAGTTTTACAGTCTTGTTATTCCGACTTGTACATTTTTACTTCGCCTCCAACTTTCATTGAACACAGCAATCAGTATTTTGACCGAACCCTATTATGGGATGACTGTTTCCTCATGCGAAAAAAATCACCGAATACCATCAGGGCTTATTGTATTCTTTTCCTAATCGTCCTGTTTTTCTATCCAGGCTCTGGCAAGAATACACTTTCGTACTCTTTGCTTTCTCCAGTTCCAGTGACTCCGTTCCTCTTGAGGAGGAAGCCAAAGCACCGGAAACTCGCAGGAGAGCCCGATTCTGCCCCTGATAACAGCTGGAAGAGGAATGCATAATGAATAACCCCAGATACAGAACCAGCACTCTTCTTAGAAAAGAAAAAAAAAGAAATCTCACCACGGACCTTGAGATTTGAAAAGCCATCTTGTTTGTAAGTATTCCTCTGGCCCCACTGTTCCGACTTACATCAGCATACAGTTGCTGCACTTTTAGCATTTACCAAACTCTCCAATGCTTCAGGTGAAGTGAAATGTCTGGCATTTATTTTTATGTCTAATGTTACATTTGGTCTCAAAGGCCTCAAAATAAGAACCCCGGCCCTCTGTGATCCATCTCTCTCTCTCTCTCTCTCTCTCTCTCTCTCTCTCTCTCTCTCTCTCTCTCTCTTACTGTGGGTACAGAAAGTATTCAGACCCCTTTCAGTTTTTCACTCTTTGTTTCATTGTAACCGTTTGCTAAAATCCAAAAACTTCATTTTTATTTCTCATGAATATACACTTGGCACGCCAGCTTGACAGAAAAAAAACAAAAATGTAGACATTTTTGCAAATTTATTCAAAAAGAAAGAACTGAACTATCACGTGGTCATAAGTATTCAGACCCTTTGCTGTGACACTCATATTTAACTCACATGCTGTCCATTTCTTCTGATCCTCCTTGAGATGGTTCTGCTCCTTCATTGGAGTCCAGCCATGTTTGGACTTGATTAGGAAAGACACACACCTGTCTATATAACACCTTCCAGCGGATGTCAGAACAATTGAGAATCATGAGGTCGAAGGAACTGGCCAAGGACTTTATGCCGCACTGAAGGTCCCTAAGGGCCCAGTGGCCTCCATAATCCTTAGATGGAAGAAGTTTGGGAACTCTTCCTAGACCTGGCCGTCCAGCCAAACAGAGCAATCGTGAGAGAGGTAAAGAAGAACCCAAGGATCACTGTGGCTGAGCTCCGGAGACGGGAGAAAGTTCCACTAAGTCAACGATCACTGCAGCCCACCACCAGTCAGGGCTTTATGGCAGAGTGGCCTGACGGAAACCTCCCCCGTGCAAGACATATGAAAGCCTGCATAAGAGTTTGCTGAAAAACACATGGACGCCCAGACTGAGAACTAAGATTCTCTGCTCTGAGATCAAGATTGAACTTTTTGCCTTTAATTCGAAGCGGTATGTGTGGAGAAAACCAGGCACTGCTCATCACCTGCCCAATACAATCGCATCAGTGAAAGCTGGTGGTGGCAGTGTCATGCTATGGGAGTGTTTTTAAGCTGCAGGGACAGGATGACTGGATGCAATTGAAGGAAAGATGAATGCAGCCAAGTATAGAAGATGTCCTGGAAAAAAACCTCTTCCAGAGTGCTCAGGACCTCAGACTGGGCCGAGGGTTCACCTTCCAACAAGACAATGACCCTAAGCACACAGCTAAAATAGTTGTGGCTTCGGAACAACTCTGACCATTCTTGACTTGAGCATCTCTGGAGAGACCTGGAAAATGGCTGTCCAACATTCACCATCCAACCAGACCGAACTGGAGAGGATCTGGGAGGAAGAATGGCAGAGGATCCCCAAATCCAGGTGTGAAAAAACTTGTTGCATCGTTCCCAAGAAGACTCATGGCTGTACCAGCTCAAAAGGGTGCTTCTACTCAATACTGAGCAAAGGGTCTGAATACTTATGACCGTGTGATATTTCAACCTTCCTCTTAATAAATTTGCAAAATGTCTACTTTTGTTTTTTCTGTCAAGATGGGGTGCTGAGTGTACATTAATGAGAAAAAAATGAACTCTTGATTTTAGCAAATGGCTGCAATGAGAGTGAAATTTAAAAGCGGTCTAAATACTTTCTGTGCATTCTTTGTAATAACGCTGAGGCGGTTTGGTTTCTGTTTAAGCATTGGAACAAGCCGAATAATAGTCCTTTTTTTTTTTTTTTTTTTTTTTCTCCTCCCCCAAACAATGATCCTAATATCCTCACCTGTCAACAGGGCTGAGACATGGTGGTGCCATCTGAACAACCCTGGGTGAATGTGACCATCCCTACCTCGGCTGGAAAGGTGAAAAAGTGAGGACAACATTGAACCTGACCACCTCCTCTTGTCCAGGTGATGCCTCTGGATTGTGGCACAGTCCTTTGACTTTTATTGCCAGAGACTTTTCTCATGTGTGCAACCGAGGGTCTTAAATTAGCAAACCAATAAAGAGAAACACCCAGGAGCTGATATCAATGTCGAGTTCAGATTTTTTTTGTTTAGTGCTGAATCACAACACGGTTGTTTTGTGACACGTTCCAAGTAGAGCCGGTCTGGACCGCACTTTTTTTTTGAAACATTTTACAGAAACCCAACACCTCAGCATGAGCAAGCACTTTGCGACAAAGGCGAGAAAACACCGCCTTATGCTTTGGCAGAAACCCTGGGCAGGTCCCAGTTCAATGTGGGCACAGAGAGAGGAATTTTACCATCTTTGTTTTACCTCCTAAACAACACATTTCTTAGCGTGAGGTCTTTCAGGTTTGACTAGTAACTCCTGTCTTCACATAGTAGCTATTATTCAGTACAGCTCGCCTTACCTCTTTCCATCCCGCAGTAATCGTCTCGGCGTTGAAGGGGGCGGAGAGAGGTGACAGCTCTTCACAGTATTTCAAATTAGAAACCGGCCAAGCGAGCGGTTATATATGTGGTTTGCAGTTTTACATGTAATCCCAGTAATGATGTTGACAAATAAATCAGGCAATACACAGGAAATGTGTGCTTTCCTCATCATGAGAAAGGGGAAAAATCACATTCTCAGTTTAACCCAGAAATGTGGCCAAATTAAAAACACAGGCTGATGCCAGGCTGAGACTGAAAATACAGCAAATACAGCAGCACTACGTAGCATCGAGTACACAGTTGACCAGTTGACAACAGTTGTAGTTTGACACACACGCACTCAACTGGGTCTCTGATGGGATGCGCCGCCTTGCCAAATACTTAGCAGCGGTTTGCGCCAAAAATACTTTGATTCCCAAAAAAATTTTTTTTGTAGTTTTTGGCAACAAGGCTGCTGGAACAGCAGTTTTAGTAGTGCCATCAACAGTATGGTACCATTTTTGTCAGCGCCATTTTATTTGAACAAAGGAACCTGTTATTGCTGTTCCACGACTCTAAACATACAGTCCACAGGTCTGCAGCAACCTTTTCCCAATAAGATTATCAAGTGGCACACAAAATTAATATAAATGCTACCAGCAACGCCTTTAAATTTGTGAAATCCATAAATGGAAACAGCGGAGCAGGAGCACTTAATCTCCCGCTTTTCTCACGTCTACTGGCTGCGATAAATGTTCCTGAAACCATGATGCCTCTGTCGTCAGAGCGATGAAAAATAACAGGTGCAGTGGATCTAACCGTTACACAGATGGGGGAAAAAAAAAAGCATTTAAACATTTGTATTTTGGTGTTTGACACACACAGATTGTCTCAGAGTGAAAACGTTATAAAGCACGTTTTACTGCAGATGGAAGTGCAATCTGTTAAACAGAGTCTGAGGTACTGCAAAAATAGGCAGCAACAAAAAGATCCGGATAAAGCGCAATGAGAAACAAAAAAAAAAGAAATACCGTTAGTAGTTAATAGAAGCTGAAAAACTCCTAATAAATTGAAACAAATAAACAGTATTTTTGAATGAAACTTAATAACCAAAGTATGAAGTAATTTGTAAAATTAGGATTTAAAAAGATAAAACCAAATGGGATTGTGAGTGACATGAAATCAATAAGTAAGACCTTCAGACACTTAATAAAAACATTGTGATTAAGAACGATTTTCCTTAAAGGAGGAACAAAGTGAAGTACTGAGAAGACCAAAATAATCCTTAATTCAAAGCCAGTAATTGAAATAAATGTGTACATAGCGGGGAATTTTAATTATTATTTTTTTTTTTTTTGAAAAGACACAGTTACAACGTAATGTTTTCCGCTTGGGTGAAATAAAATGAGAGCAATGGGGGTCATCCAAAATAATTGGGTGGTCTGAAAGTGAGCAGTAAATTCTAAAACCTGTAGGCATCCGGTGTCTCCACAAGATCCGAGCAGACTTTTAAATCCCAATTCCTTTTCCAGCCCAAAGTCTTGCGGCTACTTTCTGGAGCTGCTGCAGTTGCTTGAGATGTTCTGTGGATATTCCTGAGTGCAGTGCATTGCGGTCGTCCGGTGGAATGCAAATAACAGGCGCGGATGAGGTTTTTTTTTTTTTCCCTAGCATCCTCCTGGTGTGAAAAACCCCCTTTCCTTTCCAATATTTCTGATCTAACAGGTTCTTAATGATGCTGCCAGTGTGCAACTGCAAAAGGAGATAAGGATCCAGGATGACTCAGAGTTTTTAATACTTGTGACTCTTTTCAAGGACATAGTTCTGATTTAAAGTTAAGAGTTAAAAAAGAGAAAGTATTGAATATTTTTTGTCGGTCTTACCGCAACATCTACTTCAAGTCAAACAGCATTTAGCAATGAGTAAAACCTGTGCTTCTTATCATATTTATCAAAAAGTTAGTTATAGTTACCCAAAGAACAGCTGTGAAGCTTTTCTTCCATGGAAAGGGTTTTTCTTTCCCTGTAAAAGCTTTGGCTTTCACATCGGCTGAAGCTGATGAAGCTCGTTCAATTACTTTTATTTTTAGATTTTGCGAAAAATCATTTGGAGTCGGTTCTGCCTGGTTCCACAGCGTGTGACAAACCATCTAGCATGTTGGGTTACCTTAGCGTTCATTTCAAAAACGTAACCGTGAAATTGTTTACTAATGTAATGCCTGGAGCTATTGCAAAACATCAAATCCATGTTGTTATTAATCTACTGCACAAATTACCAGGATCATTTTCCAGTATTATTAATATACATTAGCTGACTTCATTTGATATTTAACATGGCAAAACACCCAAATACATCAGGACAGGGGAAAGTGGATGCTCTTCATTAGCTTAGCACAGTGAAAGGTTCCCTATGGGATTTGTTAGCCTGCTTCCATGGAACACAGCGATCACAAGAAGTAGATAAGAATGGGGAAAAAAAAAAAGGCAGTGGACATCAATTTGCAACACCGAAGGTCTCTCTCTGTTTCTCTCTATCTCTAAATGAACAAAATGAAAGCTGGAAGTTTTATCAATAGAACAAGAGCAGTCTTTGGAAGGGAGGACATTTTGACAAGTCTCCATTTTTTTGAGACATTTCTTTTAAGGTTTTAGCATGAGTGATTGAGTGGGTTTCGGCTCAGGTGAGGGGGGGTCGTGAGTAGTGTGTGTGTGTGTGTGCACGTGTGTGTCTGTATGTGTGGTACCATGAATTGAGAGAGTTTCTGCAAACAAATGATTCACAAAACACTCGCTCTATCTATAGAGCTAAAAAAAAAAAATGTTTAAAAAGCTGTTCTGGACAAATGGGTTCTAACAATGTTAATATCGTCATATCGTGTTGCCTTTTTATTTACACCGCCGAGCTGTTTTGTGAGAGTTAATGCTCCAGTGCTCCGAAATCATTATTAGGCTCTGCTGGTGATCTCTGCGCTTATCTCGGGGTGAGAGCCGAGTTGCCGAGTTGTGAAGGAGCAGAACATGAAAAAAGCATCGCAGCGACCTTGTTGGAACAGGATTTGTCATTGGAGCTTTAGAAATCAGAGATACACAATTCATATTGTGACTAATATGGAAATAACCCTCAAAAAATCAATGTGAAAAAATTAAAGGTTTTCAAGGTTGCCTCTTTTTGAATTTATGCCACATGCCTGCCTAACTCCTCACTAGTCGCCAAATGTTTGTCAGATGTAAAATTGATCTGGAGATTAATGATAGATACCATAACAATTAATTCTGTTTTTTTAAAACTCTGGTATAAAGAGTTTCCAAGGCGGGGTCTCCAACCCCTTTCAAAGGGGCCTTGCTGAAAATGTTCGGAACAAATAAAAGTCCTTTTTATCACAAAAAAAACTCCAGAACAAAAATTTTTCAAAGGGCCGAAGATGTTCGTACATTTTTGTAATTGTTTTGTCCAAATCAACAGTCTGCAACCGAAATGCATTTATCGAAGAAGATTGAGAGGATGAAGAAGCTGATATCTGGGAATTAAGAAGTTTGCCTCGTAATGACTGGAACGATTGATCGGCTAAAACTCAGTAATGCAAGTAAAGTGATTTATTGATGCAGTTTTAAGGTAAACTCAGAGGCTATTACAGGCTTGGGGGGGTTGCTGTCTCTGGTCCAGGGGGTTTATGGGCCTTTATTTTAATGTCGTCAGTGGGAGGCAACAACCTTTCATCACATTTTTCATGCTCCAACATCAATCCGGTAGTGGATTATTAACTTTATATTCCACTTTGAGAAAGTGCATTTAAGGGTGATCCATCACACTTCTGAGGTTTACTTCATTTTTATATATATTTTCCACTGAACAAACATGTTCCCTGACATAAGGATAATATGGTTTCGATCTTGGGACTTCCCAATGGCTCCCTTTTTCCACAATGGTTTGTTGTCTCCAGGCTCATTTATGCTCAACATTGCATACTCATGCGTTCATTTCCTGTGTGATTCTGTACATTTTTTGGCGAGCTTGCTGATGCATAGCCAGTGAGAGCAGTACAGCTGGAAGTCGTGGGGGGCAGTGTCGCGCAATATGCCCAAGTGGCTCTATTTAGTCTTTCTCTCAGAATGTACATCATCACAAGCTCCTCTGTCCTCGCCATGTTCTCAAAGAGAACGAAGGTCTCGGAAGTTGGAAGTGAATGCTGCACTTCCCTCTGGTGCGTGCCTTTGCGTGGCAACCATGGCGATGTCCGTCATGTAACGGGGGGGAATGTGGGCAATGACATTTGACAACATTTGAAACGGACGCACCTACTTATGTACGTTACGTCAGCATAAATGAGGCATTACACATTACCTCAAGATATGTCTACATACTTTGCCGGTCAATTTGTAGGTCTCTATCCCGGCCGTGATGGACTGGCAACTGGTCAAGATGTCACCTGATGACATTTTGTTGTGCAGGAAAATCATCTAGGATAGGTTCAGGGTGGAGATCCCCTAAGGGGAAAACAGAACCCTATGAATCCACAAACAGCAAGTAGGACAGCAGAACACAGGACCCCGAAAACATCCAGCCATGAAAAGATGGTTGATTTGGTTTAATTTCAGCAAGGATTTTGAGATTTGGAAAAAAAATTTAAACCGGCTGCTCGCAACAGTTTTGTAACCTTGAGTGTGTTTCCTGCAGCGAATAAGGTGAGCGAGCGGAACGGAACAGATGGTAGTCATGTATAATGTGTCGTCAGATTCAACGCGCTGTGCAGGCCGAGTTTCAGTAACAACAAATAAATCCCACAAACCAATCAGCCGACTTTGCATTCCAGCTCAGTTAGACAGACCAGAACAAATAAAATATGACACACTGTAAAAACTCATATCTGCAATTACTAGTTCCAACACCATCCCCGACTCATCTGCAAGCAAAACACAATTTTAACTTTTTCAAACAATTAGACTCTGGGGAACTTATACAAAATTGCCAGCAGTGAAGAACAGTCCTTGGAGACTGATGCAGCAGTTCAATGCCTGTTTATCCACTTTACATTGTGGCAGTGTGTTATTTCACTTTGGTTGCCTGCAGCGTATGCCGCCCCTCCACACCCACGCACAGTGGGCCACAAAAATTGGCCGGCGGCGGCGGCACCATCACTTGTAATTTAAAATCGCTCCTTAAAAGCACATAAACTACACAGGTGTTGACTCAAAGTTTTATTGGTTTTTATTTTGTCTTTCATTGTGAATTTATGGTTGTGCACCCTGCCGTGTGTGTATTTGTGCTTTATGGAGTCTGCTTTACAGTTTCCCACTTTTTGCCATATCACTTTGCACATAAAAAGGAAAGTTTACCTTAAAAGCAAAATAAAAGGCCTGAATCAATGAGTTCAATCAAATGTTTAACTACACTCCTAATGAACACTGCCAGGAATCGGGGGTCAATCAGGCACTTGACACACTTGTAGGATAAACTAGTTTTAACAGATGCCACCTGCTGTGTGTCCGGCACGCTGCCTCGCCCATGGGGATCTGATATTGATCAGTTTTTTTTTTTTTTTTTTTTTTTAAACCACACTGCTGAAACCTCTGGTGTCTGTCTCCTCCTCGACAGGTGTCCGTCTCTCGCTCACTCTCAGTGCCCCATTAGTGCTGTGAACAGCCGTTAGGGATGCCCGTGGCTGCCGGGTAAAACACTGAACAGAGCTGACAGCAGAGAAGGGGAGCGGAGGGGGCGGGAACGGAAATGTACCGGTGATGAGAGCCAAGAGTGGAGTCGGCCAAACTGGATGGAGGCACCTACACACCATGAGGATGTTGAAGAAAGGTATTAACACCAACACAATGTACTATATGTTCTACTTTGCTGTCTATAGGCAGCCGGGAAGTTTACTGGCAGACTTTTTGACCCTTGTTTCCGTTCTCTGAAACTATTTTTTGAAATAGCAACACACTTTCCCCACGTACAGTGTATAGGCAGTCCGGCCGAGTTTTCTTGACCTTGGCGGGTTTGTCGCGATGAGATTACGACACAAATATGCAGATGACACAGTGGTGTCGCCGGGCATTCCAGGGTCTGCCATCTTTGAAGGTGAACGCCAGATTCACAACACAGTGGTGAAAATTTAAGCAGATGTCAAATCGAAATTGATAGACGTGATAGTACATTGGCACACGCTGTTTCCACATTTCGATACGTTTGCAGGTCTTGCATCACTACTTCCATATTTATATAGCATCCGGTTCGATTATGGAGAATTGTGCATTCTCATCACCTTTAATTCTTCTATACATGAAAGAAAATTAATAAATGGAAATTTAGCCAGGTTGGAGTTGAGTTACCCTGTTGTTTAAGCTCCTTCTATTTCAATAAATGATGCAAAGTTTGCAAGAAGGAAGTTACAAACAATCCAAAAATGGAGATCGAGCTGATTGTTGATTCTTTGAATATGGTGATCTGGTCACAGTCAATAATTTCATGATTATATCCAGAGATTTTAGCTAAATATGCACCATAATCCTAGACTAAAACCTAATACCTATGATCGAATGTCATGGACAAATCCTTACACAACATGCAAGCAGAAGAAAGATGAGTATGATTTAACATCCATTGCTGGGGGTTAAGTTTTGAAAGGGAGCCGGTGTGTTAAAGGATGTGTCTGGAAGTCCGTACGGATTGAAACATTTCGGAACATCGAGGCTTCTCAATGAGTACTTTTATGTTAAATACTTACAGATCCCTTGAAAGAATATACCTGCAATTACAAAAAATACAAGACAAATTACCAGTAAATCAGCGATTTTTTTTTTTTTTTTATAAATCATAATAATTAGCTAATAACTTAGTAACTTAAATTTTTTGGCAATTTGTCATGGACTTTAATACTTACCTTTTTTTTTTTTTTTTAAATAAATATCTTTTGACTATCTTTTAATTGTCTCCTATTTATAGTCATACTCCTATTTATTGATATTGTTATTGTTGCGCTGCTGTGACTGCTGTGAATTTCCCCTATGGGGATCAATGAAGTGTTATCCGATTTCTCATCTTAGATTGTCCTCAGCTATGCCTTGTATTTTTGTGTGAGCATCACACGGTCCCTGAACGCACTCATGTTGTTCAAACCAAGCTAATTCAATCATGTCTGAAGCAACAAGTCGTCGTTAAACTGAACATGGAAAATTCAACAGGACAT
Organism: Fistularia tabacaria; assembly: GCA_901007705.1. Lineage (NCBI taxonomy): Eukaryota > Metazoa > Chordata > Actinopteri > Syngnathiformes > Fistulariidae > Fistularia > Fistularia tabacaria. Next base: position 50,317 of record CAAKHD010000093.1, on the reverse strand, counting down.
CACACACGGGTGTTACATTTAACGTAATATGAATTGTTTCAAAAGTTTATTTGACACCTGATAGCCTTACCTTTCCCTCCAGAAGGGAGCTCGTGTTTGTCTGTGCGCACGTTGTAGGTGCAGCGCGGAGTAGATTAATAGAGCTGGCTGTGAATTAATGGAGCTTGGCAGTATCTTGCTCCCAGCTCTGGAGGGAATTCCTCCCCTCCTCTCCGCCCTTCTGCTCCACTCTCTGCTTGAGTCGATTCCGTCTTTCAGGACTATCATATTTCTGTGCTCGGAGATCTGATCTGGCAGACGTCGTGTCACAGGAACGGGCCCCTCGTTGTCCTATTTCCCGCTGTAACGGAAATCTGTGCCGTTAAACCCGGCCTCGTCTGCTTATCCGTGACTTGCACAAAGCGAGGTTGAAGAAGAATAAGAAGACGACGAGCACGGGCCACGGGGAGTTGGATAACTCCGAAGGGCTTCTGGAAATGGCCTCTGTTAGCGCCGACTGATTAAAAATGAAACAAAGGTCTTGTTGTCTCCGTCCCACCAGCCATTTACGCAATTAGATGTGGCCCCAGAAAAAAAATCTTTCAAGGAGCCCTGCGCCTTCGTAATTGACACTTAAGTCGTTGGACTGTGTGCATGATGAATGGATGACAAATAACACAATATAGTAATTCTGGCCTCTATCTGACGACGTTATTGCGCTGATGCAAATGTGGGGTAAATAACTGTCACAGGCAGACACGAATGGAGGTAGATAGGGAAAACAAGGCTGCGCCGGGAGCAACACCGGAGCGTGTGGTTGGTGGCGATGCCAAATCGGCTGTCACTCATAGAATAGACGGCCAGCTGATATCAATTCTCCAACCGCCGCTGCCGCACGAAGGCACCCGGTTAATAAAGGTCTGCTTCTGCTCTGCACATCGAGTCGCAGCGTAAAAGGCAATGACCACCACCAACTTTCTGTTCTGGATATCAATGTTGGCTTATCTAAATCGGGGGAAAAAGTACCAATTGATTAGTAAACCTTCCAGAGCAGTTTTCATTAAAATAAGCTCCCACACTTTGAGTAAATAACTGATCGACTTGGAAAGATCCCTGCCAAATCTTGAGAAACAGATTTCTTTTTTCCTCTTGCCGTCACCCATCTGTTTTCTTTGGGATGAGCGTTAGATTACCAGGAAATTAGTAGGAGAATCTACTAATTTTTGATTGAATTATCCCTTAAATTTAGGAACTCTGCTCTATTGTTTCTAGCTGTCGTGGGCAAAATGATTGAATGTAGGTTAACAGGGAAGGTGTTAACAAAAAAAAAAAAATTGCAATACTGTGTGCTATCACAGTATTGCAGTTTCGGCTTGAGTGTTGGATACCACTTACTCATCGGCAAAAATATACGGGGGAAAAAAGGAGTGACAACTTCTGCTCAGCGTCAACATTATAAAGGATGAAACTCAAATAACCATCCGGGAACAAGCAGGCATGCACGAGATGTGAGAAGAGGTCAACTTTGACTGAGTGAGAGCCTCCATCGCCAGAGCGTTAATGTATGAATAAAAAAAAAAAAAAGATAAAGATGACAGTTAACATACACAACACCATGAGACACTTCATCTCTCTAAATAGTTCCTCACGTCACATCTGCCCACAGTTTTGAGCATCCCCGTTTCATGCATCTGGCCTCTGATCCACCCAGTCCTTTATAGACAATCAGATTGGACAGGCGGACAAACGGGTCTGACTCCAGACGACTCACGAGGGCTCATTAGCAGACAAAGCTGTCAGGATTCATCTCTGATTAAATACAAACTTGATCACGCCTTAACTTTCGCCCTGTTGTGTCGACACTGAAATAAATGTAGTTGAGGAAATATAGTTCAGGAAGTTCGATGCCGATACACTAATGTGCATTACATATTACCCAAAGTAATATATAATGCATAAGAGTGTTGGCGTGTTGCCTCTTGATAGTCCAACCACAGGCCAGCAGTCAAATCTGCATCTGTCTGCATTATGTTTACATTAATCTATAGATATTTTTAATCTTTGAGAGCTGATAATTCAAATGTATAACGAATTGCATATTCGTTAGCATGAAGAAACGGGCAAAGTATGGAAAGAGTGCCGGAGGTGCTGTGAATCATATGGTGAACAAGTGATGGAACACTAGAAAACGATCATGGCGCGTCGTATGCAGCTTCAACATTTCACCCGTGTGACTTCTAGAGGGTTGGAGGAACTGACAGGAGAAGGCCCAGGCACTCCTCATGAGGTGGTGACGGGTTGGAGATGGGTTGAGCGTTCTCATGTCAGCGGCGAAATGACAGCCTTGACAGCGAGGACCATGAGCGAGAGCTCTTTCAAAGTTGACGGCAAACTGATGACGCACCCGACATGAATCAACCCCCATCCATTCATTCACATGTATCGTTGGGAAGTGATTGATGTCATCAGTGCACGTGGCTGTGCACGGAGACAGTCCTCGAGACAGAGTTTGCATTTGGCTCCATAGGCTGCTGGTGTTATTTGAAAGTCACCCTCTTACTTGCGGCAGGAAACCAGAGTGCTGATAGACTAAGATGGCGCATCTCAGGGGACCAGCATTCATTCCTGATATTAAGACATCTAACAAAGAGGCTCCGAAGGTAAACTACTCACTGTTTTCATGTCTGCGCTAATCTAAGACTATAACAGGACATCTTATTACAGCAGTGATGAGGAACTCCACTTGTAGCCTAGTCAGACAAAGTGAATGATGACTTTAATGCTGCAGGAACCCGCAGCTGATAAAAGGCATGAGTAGTAATTGTAGTTATCACACCGAATGCCGGATATCAGTGAAGCTACACTCTATCAAGCGGTGAACGTGACCATCCATGTCTCTTTTTCCGTTCAACCTAATACTGACTGTCATTTCTTCCCTTTGCGAGAATGCTACTCTGTGTGTGTGTGGTGTTTTATAAATCTCAATAATTCCCATGTAAAAGTATCTGAAGGAGAAAAGGATGCACACATGCTTAAGTGTAATATTTCTTTGTGAAAACCTTATCTTTGGATCTTGCTAGCGATACTATAGAGCATCAAATTCTGATAACTTTAGACCTGAAGCTTAGGCAGATGAGAATCATTTCCATTCACCAATGTGCGAGGTCCAATTCGTTGGGGTCTTGAGTTTTCCTACTGAGATGCTGCCATGTCATTGATACACTCTAGAAGTCTTGGTCGCTGGGTTACGCACAGTCCCCCCCCCCCCCAAAATTGTAATTCAATGCAAATATAAACAAATTGGGGCAGTTGAAGAATTTACAGCAATGAGCAGCCTTTGAACTGTTTTTCCAGGATTCACTTAAACTTCCCATTCGTCAGAAGACTTTCAAAAGATTTGGAGAAGACTCGTGGAAAACTATCATCTCACACCTGTTCCCATCGAAAGACTAGTTTTTAGAGTTTTAAGTCTGAGCCTAGTCTCAGACTGAGAGTTTTTAAAGACAGTGAATCTTACAACTACATTCTTTCGGCATTTTTTTCCCCACAGTGCAATGTTTTCAACGGGTATTTGCAGAGCCTCTGCTATTTCAGTCCATCCCTTTTCCTTCTCCGCTTTGGTCGTGATACGTTGGAGAGATCGTATCGTACAAGCTGGGCTGTTCTGCCCACAGCTCCACCATCCGCTCCTCTTTCTGAGCGGTCCACACCGATCGGGACACGCTTTGCTGTTCCTGTTCATCCATACCGCCAACAAATAATGTCTCTACCGCCGATACCGCTCTGTTGACTCATCTATTGGTGATTGATTCTGTTATGTCATTGTGAAGACTGAAAGACTTGCGATGATATCAAACACGATAAACATTGATATTTACCCGTAATTTCCTGACTATAAGCTGTTACTTTTTTCGCACGCTTTGAGCGCTTAAGCTTACACAATAATGCGGCTGATTTATGGATTTTTTGGGGGGGCTAACGACCTTCATGCTGCCAAGAGAGACCGAGGAAGTGTGTCATGAAGCAATTCTGAGGCTGTTCAGTTCCGACACTGAAGAAGACGACATTCACGGTTTTAGTGCGCAGGAGGAAGATGAAGATAGCGAGACCGTTATTTTTAGCCGGTGCGGCTTATATTCAGGTGCGCTCGATTGTCCAGAAATAACGGTAATTTCAGCCCAAGACTAGCAAAAGACGAATCTAAAACAGCTCAGATTGCCACCTGATACTTAACAACAGAGATGACGGGAGCGCACTGCGACTCCAGTCAAACTCCAACTTTCAGTTTTTAGTCTATGACCATAAAAATCGTTAGGTGTTAGCCCAGCATTAGATGGGATAACTTTATTTTCAAATTTTTCACTGTAGTTTCTGCACCAGCCGTGGAGACCAGAGGGATGTGGGTGTTGCAACAACCTAATAAGCCTGGATGGCTTTCCCTCTTTTGGCCTTGCCGGTTCACTGTTCCCTCAAAGGTCAGCACTGGCAGGACGGTTCCTACTGGTCGATAGTATGAAATTATTACAGAAAAGCAGACGGCCTCCGTGAGTGAAAGAGATAGCATGTCCCACCGAAATTAGTAAATTTCACCTTGAAATCTTCTTTCATTTTACTACTGCATTTTAGAGAAGACGACACTACAGGGCCGACAGCCGAATACCTGAGTCTGTGTCCATGTGCATGAATTTACATGTTAATAAGCAATGCTTGTGGGTATATTTGATGTGTAATCACCCAACTTTCTCACCTTTGAATGTTAATGCTCTTTACTGATATCAATTCAAATGCAAATGCAATTTTTTTTTGCGGCCCCCCTGACTTTCAACTGGGAAAAAAAAAAGAAAGATCGGAAGGAAAAATAATTAAACAAGCACGGCTGAATTTTTTTTTTTTTTCCGACAGGTTCCTTCTCCTTGTTTGGCCTTTTGCGTCCTCCCAACATGAAAGACTTTCATTTCACCCATGAAAGATCAACTATTTGAAAGAGATAACTTACTCATTTTCCATTACGTAGTTCAATATTCAGCAAAGACAGCTCACCTTTCCCATCAAAGGAGAGGGGGAGCAATCGAAGCACACAGTCACCTTTGACAAAAATCTGCTCTGTAATGAGTTCACATATGAGAACAGGCAGAGCCTGAACTCTGCTCGCACTAATGACAGACAGCAAAGCTTCTGCATCTGCCCTCTGCTGCACAAACAACGGCGGCCATAAAAAGCACTAACAATAATAGTAATGATAATTATAAAAATAATCTCATCTCATGCCCGTGAAAACAACACTCTTTGTTTTCATTCTTTTTTTATTTTTCAGTCTAATTTTGTTCACATCGGAGTTTGTGTGGGCTCTGAGTGATGGTCAGCGGGAACATAAATCCTATATTTATCATGCTTTAGCTCTGAAGGCTTGGTATTGATTTTGCTAACCTGCGCAGATGGAAGATTCCAGTCAAACAAGGCCGGTGCATTCACTGATCTATTTTCGTAGCAGGAGAGTAAGAAGAAGCAAATCTTTTGTTTCAGGTGAAGAATTATTTATCCTCAGTTGTATATTTATCCTGTTTTTTTTTTAATTTCTTTTGTAAATACCCTCCTCAAATCCCACTTGGAATGTTTTTGGATGCGGAACACCGCAGATATCTGGCTTCTTCAATGGCTGGCATTGCTTCATCACAATAGCTGGTGAAGCCGGAGCTGGCAGAAATCTAACCAAAGCAAAAACGTGGGTGTGATGACACACTACATTTTTTTTTTTTTTTTTTTTCGCATTTTGAATAAAAGAATGAATAAATCACCATTTTCTGTATCAGTCCATCCTCTGACAGGAACCCCCTGCATCGGGGATCGGATCTTTTCAACCCCCTTCTTGTTTGCAGTGGTGATACAAGACAAGGTTGGACTGGAATCTCAGCGGATGACAATATCTGCAGATCACGTTGTGATGTGTAATGAGAGCAGGAGGAGGAAAACCTAGAAAGGTGGAGGCATGCCCTGGTGAGGAGAGGGACCAAGATTGAGCGTATGCTAGATGTTCTGGAGGTGAAGTAAGACTGAGATGGTTTGGACAAGTGCAGAGGACGGATGATGTTGATCTGGGTAGAAGGATGCTGAGGTTGGAACTGCCGGGCGTGAGGCCCAGAGGAAGAGAAATGAGGAGATTTATGAATGGAGTGAAAAAGGAGCTGAAGTTTAGCTGGTGTGAGAGAAGAGGCTGCAGAGGAGAGGGTTAGATGGAAGATGAATGGCAGGTGACCCTTGAGGTGAGCAGTCAAAGGAAAAAGAAGAAGACATCACCCGATTCTTGCAGTTCTTCATATCACTGTCATCTAAACAAAACCGCTATCATCTCTATGCTGATGACAACCAGTCATATTTTTTCCTTGGTTTTAATCGCAGTTGCAGATACATTCTCTATCAATAGATGGCATCTACATTTTTAGAATGAAGTAGAACAGCATCATCACATACTCAAGCGCTATGCAGTCAAATATCTTGACATCTTGCCCGCCTGTCGTCTATCTTTGCAAACCCTGCAGATGCCTTTCATTGGATTTGAATGCCACGTCAACCTAAACCATCTCAACGAGATTCTTCCCTGGAAGATGATTCTAAAAAAAACCCAGGAACCTACAGGAGACACCGTGAGATTTGGGGTGAATTACTGTAATAAGCACGGTAGCAAACAACATAGTTAGAATTTAGTCGGACACAAAATTTGTTTTCATGAAGGAGAATCCACCATGCTGGTTTTTATCGCTCAGCCTTTTTTAAGGTCCAATTTTAAAGTTTAATGATCACTTTCATGGCTAATAGGGGCTGCAGATGAAATATCCTTGTTCCCTTTGGACCTGAAATCCTCTGCTGATTATTCCCAGTTCTAATCTGAAAACTAAAGATACCGATGCCTTTAAAATTATGGACGCACAATTAGGGAGTGGAGGGAGATCAGGGACACAATTTTCAACTTCACAAAGTTGTAGAAAGTTACTCATGTTTATTACAGGCTTATTTTGAATGCATAGAACTACTCAGTATATTGCCTTGAGCAATTGGTTCGCAATTTCAGTTGTTGCTCATCTAACTGGAGGGATCTTTTGCTTGGTGAGCCAATGGCCACATTTTTAGGAGGCCAGGTCGGCCATGCTGTTTTATGGTCACCACATGCATGTAAGAAAAAATTTGATACTAATTAAAAGTAAATACATACATCATAAATAAACAAATAAATAAATAAATTATACTGTTTTGAATATTTTTCCCATTTTTCAATTTTTTTTTTTCCCCCGAAATGTAATTTTCACTCCCTGCCTGTGTGATTAAAAAAAATAAATAAATAAAGAAGAAAAAAAAAACGACAACAAAACAACCCCCAAAAAACACTAAAATGATGAGGCTTACCTCGAAAACACCTCCAGTCTGTTTGGGTGCTCTAACAGATAAACATGTATTATCAATCCGGGAAAGAATATTTGACGTGTTTTTTTTTTTTTTTTTTCTCCGCAGTTTTTAATGGCGTCCAACATTTCATGTAACCCGTATGTTCCATCACGGCTCATTGTCTACTTTCAAATCCATTTTAAGAATTCGCATTTCAGTTATTTTACTGTGATAACATTATTATAAATTATTCAAAGATAACAAACAGTTGAGTTGAAGGTATAATCTGTTATGTAATATGGAAATTACATTGGAAAAATCAAGTTGTATTTGAAAAGCATTTATGAGTGGTTAGTGCTTCTGCTTCACAGCAATAAGGTCCTCGGTTTGATTCCGATGGCTGGCCTTGCGAGTGCCTGCCCATATCTGCTTGGGTTTCCTCCTGGGTTCTCCGGTTTCCTCCCACAGTCCAAATAACATGCTGCAGGTTCAGTGGAGACCCTAAAAATACCCAGATTCATCAATGCGAGTGAATGGCTGTATGTCTCTATAAGAAGTTTGAATGGGAAGAGCCAAAGTTGGGCTTCTGAATCGAGACAAACCAAACTATCGGTAGCAGAAAGGCCCTTTTAGCGCTGGTGTGATTGTGTTTGCTTGCTAAGGTTAAAAGGCTAGGAATGTGCAAGGCACATAAAAGATCCTTGTGCAGCTCACAGAATTGCCGTTTAATGCTCGGTGGTCTCCCAGTGTGAATTAACATTAAAAAGATGCCAATGAATCTGATGTTTTCACCTCCGCGTGAGCCCGGTGTACGATAAATGCAAACCGACTCCTTTCGCGATGCGCCTCACACGAGTGCCGTTTTTTTTTTCGCAAGTGCACATGAAGTATCCATGCTTGTCTTTATGACTACGGCCTGGAGAAAAGTTGCGGTATAGATCACGAACCCGACGCTGGAGAGTAAAGGGAGTGTTAAATGCTACGTCTCCTGCTCCGGCGCGCTTGTCCTTGTTTTGAAGGAGGAACCACAGCTGTTGGGATCGCGCTGAGACGACATGGTCTGCTGGCAGGAGAAATGAAGGATGAAACAGGCAAAAGTTATGGTTTTCAATTTAATCCTGGCCAAAAGTGAGGCCAGGATATTTAATGACGCACATATTTCTGGATGTTTCTTTAAAAAAAAGAAAAAGATGATCAAACAATATATGAGATCATTTAGAAGAGGAAGATATATCCCAATATTTTTAGCTACTTTTACTTTCTGGAACACAATTTTGCCAGAATACTTAATCAAATGGCCAAGCTGAGGGTTTGAGAAAAAAATATAACTGCGTTTTTTGCTGCTCTGCTGTTATGACACTATCTTATTAACAATGTGATGATATTGATGTCTTTGGGTATCCATTCATTCATTCATTCTCTATACTGCTTATCCTGAACAGTGCCTATCCAAGGAGGATAGGGCCACATTCACTCTCTCATTCACACGTTCTACAGAAACATACAACTATTCACTCGCTTGTCTTAAGATATAACTTCTCATAATGTTTTGGTTTTATAAACTCAGTCTTGTTGCAGTTTGCTCGTTTGCGTGTCAAAGCCGGCTGATAAGAATGAAGCCCGAGGAAGTTCAGACTTACGGGAGTTCATTTTTGACAATGGCTTGAAATGAAAAGTTGTGACTGCCTGTGTCTTGTCAAAAGCAGTCATCATTAAGTCTGGATCATAGAAATCTTTAAACCAGGCAAGTGTGTGTGCACGTGTACGTGTGTGTTTGTATGTGTGAGTCTCTTGGTCCTCTTCTATTAACTGCATTTTATAACCTTTCCCTGACGGTCTTTTTAGGACATATTCTATATTTATACGGGTTGGAGCTCAATAATTTCATAGTTTCATAAATCGCTGGCGCCATCAGCTCGCCACTCGCTTACACAACTACAGTAAAGCCTCGATGGCGCTTAATGATCTCAAGCAATAGATTATGCTCCTGATGTTTTTAAACTTTCTCTGTAAGCTTGTTTTTATACAATGGCACCCCTACGGTCGGGTTTACTTCCACAGATACGAGAGCCTGGATCCTGGACACGATTCGATCCGGTTGCCGGGACTTCAGTAGACTGATCTGATTGGATTTCAGCCGGGCGAAAGGCAAATTAAACCCATGAGTCCAAACAGAAACGCGGAGACAGACAGTTTACTCAAAGTGGGACATGACAAAACCGGATATTCAAAGTGTTTATGAGCCATCTCTTGAAAACATAATTGCAGTGCTAGCACTGACCTTCATTTAATTATATTCATTGGAAAACAATTTCGTATTTTAACTCAACAGCTCCAGTTATACTCTATTAACCAAATTCTTATAGCTTGTAAAACATTTTATACACATAATTAACCCATTTTGAATGCCTCAGTCCACACAGACACATATTTAGATTTGCATTTTATATAAATTTTAAGAGATATTGATAATGTCCATTTTCAGGAAAAAATAATCATAAATGCCCCGATAAAATCAATTCTTCGTTATGTAGGAATAACAGCGATATGGTTTTGGGGGAAGTTTTCACTGCACAGTCAGGGCACGCTTTCTAGATCGACCACGCGTGCTTTCAGGCTTGGCGCAGGGAGGGAGGTCATAAAAATGATTAAAATGCGCTAGTAAACCAGCTGTTGTGAGAACAGTTTTCCCCACTGTGGGGAAAAAAAAAAACACGTCTGTGTCATGAAAAAAAAAAAACCCAACACATTCCTGACTTAGAGGAATCCATTTCTTCTCTCGTCTGTTTTCCACGTGATTTTCTCACACAGAGGTTGTTATAACAACACCTGAAAGGAAAGGAGAGAAAGACGAGCTTCTCGACACCAGTAGCTGTTTTTTTTTTTTTTTTCCTAGCTTGAGGCTTGGGTGGCAGATGTGTAGGCTAATACCCGCACACAGAAGATGTAACTCAAAAATCAGGAGTCATTCTTGAGCCCCTAAGAATGTGGTGAGAAGTGCATCATTAATAATAATCCCTAACGTACTTTGCAATTCAGATTCTACAGGAAAGTTATGATAATCTGCGATTGTTTTTTTTTGTTTTTTTTCGTGCCAAAGAAAAAGCAGGGCTCAGACATCATTTTCGGCACGGAGGATTCGCACTCGTTAAAAAAACTGAATCCTAATCATGTTACTCGGCTTCCAACAGAATGAAAGGCTTCTTCATCTCACTCACACACACGCTTAACCTCATGCCGCCAGACCTCACAGATGAGCGAGAGCCAAGTAAACATGCGAAACAGAAGTCTAATTCGAGCTTTTTTTTTCCTCCCCTTACCCAGGAGTCCTCCCCGCCGGCTTCCAACTGACACCATGATGAATGACTGTGTGTTCGCTGGATGTGTATGTCTATGTGTGGTTATGTGTGTGTGTGTGTGTGTGTGTGTGATCATGGTGCAGAGGTTGTCACCCCTCAGAGAAAAAAAAACAACAAAAAAACAAAAACATCCCCACTCCCATTAAGCTGCCTGTGGATAATTAAACCTAGTTTGAAGAGCACCAGTGCTATTATTTATTTACTTGTTTGTCTCGGATGATACATGAGAGGGGAAAAAACATGAGGGAGGTCTGAGGTGGATTCTGCCAAGCACGGCACATTCAGGGCCGTGCTCCCCGTTAATGGAATAAGATAATGACAAGTTGTGGCCTCACGTGCGCCGTGCGTGCTTGTGTACCTGCCTTTGTGTGAGCAAAACCCCCTTTTTGGACAATGATTAATTTTCATGTTATCTCGAAGTCCGGGACTGGCTTGACACCCAACGCGGCAATTATAACGGTCTTGACTTAATACTGAGCGAAAATAAATGCGGCTGTGCACCAGAGAATATGCATGTTTGGATTTATAAATCTCCAATCCCTCTGAAGATCCGCCCTCGGGTCTTTCTGAGAGACGCTCTTCCTTGCCGGGAATAAAAGGATCAAACATGAACAGACCGGTATCATGAACTTGATGAGAGTGAAAACAACAGTTGGCTGGATGACTAATGTATTTTTCAATATTGTTGTTCTTTTCTTGAGGTCAATACACTGCAGCCCACTGGAAAGCGTGCACACTGCTCACAAGATGCTGTTGCATTGTGCTCGAGTTGGAGGGAAAAATAATTAATTTTGAAAGGATAAACGTTTTCTGCAACCGACGGTCTTTTTCCCACATTACAATGGTCTCCTCGGGACCCGCTCGATGTCAATGAAAAACAAAAACGCGATGCCTACACCTGCCCTGAATATGTTTTTAATCAGGAAAACCATATCTGCTCCAATCAAAACTCCATTCATGTAAAAGGTTTTAAAAGACAAAATGTGACAAAGGGCAATTTCAAAAGACAAAGCGCTGATGAGTTTTAACTGTATGTTTTTAAATTATTAGACGAGGGAGCATTTCTTCGATCCGGCTCGGGAAAAACCCATCAATTTAGAACATTGGGAAACATCACAGTGAGTGCCACCATTTACTCTAAATGTGTATTCTTGTCGTTGTGATATCTAGTGTGATTTACCATAGGTTAAACCCTATTTAATTTTCAGAGATTAGAAAACAGACAAGTGCTAATTATGGCCTTATAACAAGGCAGAACAATTAGAATAATAAAATTGTATATATATGTGTATGTTTGTCCGCATTTGTCCGTGTATATATATATATGTGTGTGTGTGTGTGTGTATATGTATATATATATATATTACACACACACACACACACACACGCACACACACACACACACACACACACACACACACACACACACACACACACACACACACACACACACACACACACACACACACACACTTTTAATTATGATCAATTATTTTTTAATGACATCCCTTTGAATCGGAAACATGTATATGTTGACAATATCGTCGTCATTTAACAACCTGACCTTGCATTATTAGATCTATGTTTATTTTGAATCCAAGATTTAAATTGGTCAGCCCATTAGTATTCTGTGCCACTCTTTCCAGAATGATGGTGAGTATTGAGTGTTTAGTTTAGAGTCCCCTTGCACACTTGAGTCACTGCTAGAGTGCGCACAACATTTGCACTTGCATTAACAATGGTGCTCTGTTACAATGGGAGGGTTATTGCGTTTCATCTGCAAGGCGGCTCAAATCTTTTCATATAATTAACTCTCTCTCTGTCTCTGTGTGTGTGTGTGTGTGTGTGTGTGTGTGTGTGTGTTTGGTGTGTGTGATGTTTCTTTCTATATATATATATATGAGTGTGTGTGTATGTATATATATATATATATATGTCTGTGTGTATATATATATGTGTGTGTGTGTGTATATATATATATATCTATATATACACACACATATATACACATATGTGCATATATATACAAATATATGTGTATATATGTGTGTGTGTGTGTGTGTGTGTGTGTGTGTGGACTTATATATTGTGAAATTTGATGTCATGTATTTTTAGGGCATGATCAGTGAAGGTGTGTTCATTCCGAAGTGTGTGAAAGTAATGGTAAACAAAAGGTTGCTTTGGAAAGCTTGCAATCATAATAAGATCCAGAGGGACTCAAACTCAAACATCCCAGCATGTATATGTAAATTTTTTTCTTTTTTTAGTGGTAGCTTTCTGACATTTTGTAGCCTCAGCCACCGCCCAAGTCCTGGTTTGTAACTCCAACACTCCGACATACTGCATCTTTGTCCAGTTGAAAGTTTGTCTGCACAGAACACCTGACGCACCTCAGATCAAGACCAAAAAAAACATCATCAGGATGAGCGGACAATCTCAATCCCCTTCTCCAGTCAGAATCCTTCAAACACAAAGGTCACAGGGCTGTGAGGGGACTTTTTCTTCTTTTTTTATATTGACTTTTTCATTGATTTCTTTTAGATTACATAAGACTGAATAGACCATACCACAAACAGAGCTCATTATCAAAGCTATTACTGTAAGCGTCACGAAAAACTATGATCACATCTGACTTTGGCCCCAAGGGCCCAGCACGTGATCTCCTCATCAATTCACCTATCCGAATTGCACTTAAGTTTCAACGATCGTGCACGGGGCCCAGCACTTTCATTACCATGACCCCAACTGTTGGTATGATGCGATTACACAATGGCTGTCCGTAAGGGACAGTTCTATGCAAACGGCCCTCAGGGGCTGTATGTGCCCAAGTGTTCCTGGGTGGCTCGGCTGAACTGTATGTTTAATGCTCAGCTCCCTTGGCAAACCATTACTGTGTCTACAGGCAGACAAAGCTCCCACCCTTGGGAGAGCTGCGACCAATTAAATGAAACCTTGGATGGGGGGCGGTTGCTCTTGGGGAGGCGGTAGACGCCTTGGCTGTGACAGGTAGAGGTGGCGGGGGGGGTAGGGAGGGGTGCTCTGTATGTGCGTTTTGTATTTCAGCTGCGAGGAAGCGATGAGCGGGGGAAGGTTATTGTCTTGGAGTGTTTGCACATGGGATCTTTTTCCGGATTGTAGCCAGATGTTCAGGACAAAGGGAGACCAATCCGATCGGGGGGGGGGAATGAGGAAAAAAAAAAAAAAAACCAAAAAGGGGGCGTAAACCCCGGGCCCCTATTTAAAAAAAGCCCCCTGGGACCTTTTACAGGGTCAGCTACCCCCCCCCCCCT
>CAAKHD010000093.1:18448-34411 GCA_901007705.1 Fistularia tabacaria | reverse complement strand
CGTCTGCCCGAACGCGCGCACACACACACACACACACACACACACACACACACACACACACACCCACACACACACACACACACACACACACACACACACACACACACACATACACACACACACACGCGCATGCGAAGGAGTTTGTCCAGGACCTCAGGGTTGTCTACCTGAGGCGGTCCCTGACAGGAACCTCAATTGATATCCAGCTCCTAATAAGGCTGCTCAGAAACACCCGCGGCAGTGAGCTTCATGCAGGGAGGAAGACGAGGCCACTTCCCTTATGAATATCAAGGTGCCGCACAGGGAGGAAGCAACTTTTAAAAACAGTTGGACGATACCAGGGGTAAAGATATTGTAGCGAGTAGCAGTGGAGCAGTTGCCCTGTTTGGCGACGCTCCCGATAAGACTCATGAGACAATGTTGTTACGTCCAAAATTGAGTGCGAGTTATTGCATTATTCATTTGCTCATTATCTATACCGCTTATCCTCCACACAGGGTTTTGGGGGCTGTAATTGGGCGGGAGGCTGGGTTCACCCTGAACCGATTGCACGGCCACATAAAGTCACAAAAACAGCATTCATTCAATCATTGACACGCCTGGGCAATTTAGGCTCTCCAACTGACCCTACTGCATGTTTTTGGACTGTGGGAGGAAACTTGCGAACTCTTTGGGCATCAGCATCCACTCATTTAATCGCCAATTTACTTTCTGACCGCGCAATGATGTCATCCGATCTCCATCCCTGTTATTTGTCTTTCCCTTAAACATTTTCACCACTTGTTTTTCAGCCAGCAGCGTGCGTGTTAGCATCTCCACGTGTCTGCGGACTGGCTGTTATCACCAGAGCCATTGACTTTTACTTGGGCTCGCGGGCAGACGTTCAAAAATGCCACCACCCGTTTCTGGAGTTGTTGTTTTTTTTTCCGCTGCTCACGCCTGAAAAACACAACTTAGACTGGGCAAAGAGGAGAAGATGCTGTGTTTTCCATGATTGCATGGAAAATGTTCCTGAAAGAGACTTTATTTTTGTTTTCTTTTTACTTCCTGTCATCTCTTTGATTCACACCTCACATGCACACTACAGCGCGTCTTCTGCCATTTTATTCACCGTTCTCAGTAATAAAACAAACAATTTTTGAAAAGTTGTCTGAAATCGCAGCAGCAAAGGAGGTAATTTCTAAACTTGTGAGTTCCTATATATGCTGAGGGCTGCCATCAGCTAGCGTACAATGTGCATCTTTAAATGACCAGAATGATAACCGGGTCCAGGGATGTGGAGCGGATAACCATCTGTAGATGAATAGGATAAAGAAGAAGAGTTTGTGGTGTAAGAGTAGATTCAATGCTCAAGCATCCTCTCTGTGCAACTAGGTGGAAATTGTGGGAGACAACAACTTAATGGGAGTGGACCCTGATATTTGAACTTTCTGTCAGAGACTACAGCCTCGTTCATTTTGACCTGATAACATATGATGTATATTTCCATCATTTATTTGATTTGAAAGTGCAGTCATTGAACTTTCAGTAACTTTAAGAACTTTAAATAAACCCTGAAATTTCCAACCACGGTACAACTTTTATGCGCTCTATTACCTGTTTTTTACAGCTTTTTTTTTTTTTTTTTTTTTTTTTTTTTTTATTTTTTTTTTTTTTTTTTTTTTTTTTTTTTTTGATTATACAATACATAACAATGACTTG
Organism: Fistularia tabacaria; assembly: GCA_901007705.1. Lineage (NCBI taxonomy): Eukaryota > Metazoa > Chordata > Actinopteri > Syngnathiformes > Fistulariidae > Fistularia > Fistularia tabacaria. The sequence continues at coordinate 32,710 of CAAKHD010000093.1, read as the reverse complement.
TTCTAGTGTCTTTACATCATTTTTAACACAGTACTTTATTTGTCAAACACCATTTTTGATTTGATGCTCATGTTTTCATTTATGCTTTTTTGTAACACAATTTTCCCCGGGGCGTTGTTTTTTTGAGCCTGAATCTCAGTAATGCACATTAATATGCAAAATCATGCAACTAATGTTTCAAAGAATCTCTGTTTCTGTGCGGCCTTTCCAGCTACGCTCTGAGAGATTTCCTTTCTAATAATAAAGCAATTGCATTTTAATATTGAGTGGATTTCTTCAGGTTTAATACATATTAAGCTGTGCAGTTACCATAGTTATACCATCGAATAGGTCATATCATCTGAAGGGTACATATCATCCCTCGATCAATATAGTGTGATACGTTGTGCAAAAGAGATTTTGGTCTCATTTAAAGTTCCTCAATAAATAAAGTGAATCATTCCCACGAGAGTCTTTGAGTTGTTTTGGAGGGATTGCTGCTTAAAATGGCTGAATTTACAATGGCTTTTAGTAAGAGGCAGGGAATTGGATTTAGCAATCCCCTGACAGCCCTTAAATCAGTGCCCTAGAATGCAAACTGAAGGTGAATTCTGTTCCCTGGTGCTTGTAAACAGTTGTCTGTCGTCTTAGCTACCTGCACGGGGATGGTGATAAGGGGAACTTCCCTTGACATCCGTGCAGAACATTCATCAACCTCAACAGTGTGGGCCCAAGTTCCTCCGGGCGTTACCCTGGAAATGGAGACGGTGCGGACAACATCCCTGCTACTTAGTGAGCAATTGCTGGGTGCTATATTAATGCTAAAATAGTCATTCAAATCAAGCTGAGCATCAACCTAAAGTTAGAATTTTCTTCACTGGGTGATGAATCATTGCCATCCATGATGGCAAACTGATGTTGCAAAAATCTGCCCGTTAAGGTTAAACTATATTTACTGAAAAGTGTTAACAATTATTTCTTTTCTGAAATATCGTGTCTGCTTGGGACTGGCGGGAACATCCCATAAATCTGCCATGAGAGGATGTCACTCACCGCTTTCATAAAGACAAGCTCAGAGTACACAGTTCTAAGAGCTGTCCAGCTATATTGAGTTTTAGGAGCTGTCCTCCTCCAGGGGAACCTTTTAGTTTTGCGTTTGCACAGGGAGTAAAGACCAGTGTGACACAAGTGCCTGTGACTTGTACCTTTAGAGCAACACTCAAAAACAAACCACCCCACGGAAGTAGACAAGGACAACATGGAGTTCGAAATTGCGACAGTGTTCGTGTTATGCATGGCAGGAATTAATCTATGTTGCTTCTCTTTGTGAAAAACCAAGCTATTAGCTATCTGTACTTACTATGGGTGAAAATGCTCAACTCTTAGCTCTGGGAACCCTTCTGAGGCTTAGCAGGGCAGAAGAGATTGGACCTCTTCGTCCCTCCTTTCTTGACGGTTTGGTCCATTTTGTAGTCACAAGACGACAATGGTCTTCTTAAAATGTCGTTCCGCATGAGTTATCTTGAAATGGGCGTAGCTTATAAGTTCTACAGATCACCAAGCACATTAGTCTCATGTTTAAATGGAGCCATACAAAGACCCTGCCTTGGAGCTAAAATGTTTTCCAGTTCCACGGTGCCTGGTTCCTATGCTCTCCGAATGCGTGAAAAAAATGTCTTCGTTCCTGAGAAGGTTATAGGAACTGGAAAAATTTCCTACAGTGCAAAACGGGCTATTATGCACTCATTGGTTCTTTGGCACATTTTCCTGGTTCTTCTTCCATTTGTGTTGTCCCGCAGTGGAGAGTGTGCTGCTCATGTACCACAACAATCACAACAACTTCCTCTGCCGCAGTGGTGAGAATTCAAAATTGGATTAATGGGTTCCCCCCCTACATAGACGAGACTGTGACCATTACCGGTGATGTGTGTCAAACAATACTTTTCACATTACCAGGCCATTATTAAGTCACGAGCTGAAATCCCATTGGGAGTTGCCATCATGTCAGACTCAAAAAGTTATACAAACAAAAGGACAGATTTACATTAAGTCATGGGTACCTGCGGTTTCACTGGCGATACTAGTTTCTTGCTTAAATCTGGACTGTAGGACTTAAACCGAGGGCGGCACGGTGGCACAGTGATAATTGCTTCTGCCTTACAGCAAGAGGTCCCTTGTTTGGTTCTGGGGGGCCATTCTGTGTGGAGCTTGCATGTTCTCTGGGATTCACGTCCTCCCAAAAGGTTGATTCGAGACCCTAAATAGCCCAGAGATGTGAATGAGACGGCGCATGGATGTATGCCTTGTCTCGAATGTGTGTTTTTATGTGGCCCTCTGGTCGACTGGTGACAAGGCCAAGGTGAAGCCTGCCTCTTGCTCAATGAACGCCGGGATAGGCTCCAGTCCACTGGCAACCCCGATTGCAGGATAAGTGTTATAGTTATTGAATGAATAAATGACTTTGGAATTAACTTAAGTGAATGGGTTTTCAAGTTTGGCCGATGGAAAAAAAAAAAAAACACAAGGTAACACAAATGGAACCGAGTTTGGTTCTCACAATCCCACTGTGACATGAAATTAACAAAATGATAATAATAGAGTGCAAATGAAACAGTAAAGTGTGTATATATCTTTCCTGTTTTTTTTTTTCTTTCTCTAATGTTGCTGCTGCAACAACCGAATTTCCCCTATGGGGATCAATAAAGTATTATCTTATCTCTTATTACGTTAAACTGTAAACAGTAAATTGTCAGGTATAAGGCATAAAGTGCGTGCAGATACAAACTGCTGGTAAAGTGCAGGAACCTTTCCCTGCTGTCAGCCTGCCAGTTGAATGCAGAGCCACAAACAGACACGTCCAACCATTCAGGCTCATTCGGACGTTCGGGCAATTTAGGGATTAAAATGAACCGACTGTGGGATAAACTGGAGAACATGGGAGAACCCAGCACTGACATGGGGAGAGCATGGACACTCCACACAAAAACGCCAGGGAGTTCGAATCAAACCAGGGACCTTCTTGCTGTTAGGTTGACGTGCCGACCAGTGCGCTACCATGTTGCATCATCCACAACATTTTTTGAGCAAATGATAGAGAACCTAACCCCAGGTTGAATTCAAAACAACAGCAAGGTATGTATGTATTTTTTTCGTATGGAGCTTCGTCCTTGGTGCTTTTACAGTCCCCACTTTGTAGCTGTTACAACCCGGAAAATGTATCAAATCAAGCAACAAAAAAGAAGTCCCTCCCGCATCAGGATTCTCAGCTTCTCCTTCTTCAGTATTTCCTGGAGTCAGTCCATCTCCGTCCGTCTCTGGCTTTTACGTGGCTCTATCACGCACGGTCATGGACCTCAGGAACTCAATTCATATCATTGTCTCGCAGAAATGACAGCAGGCAGCTTTTAATTTCCATGAAAATATGTGTGAAAGTGTCGAGCTGACGGAGAGCCGTGTCTCATTCTAAACGACAGGGGAGTGTGCGCAGGAAGTGTTGTTTTCTTGCTGAATGTCATCTTCATCCAATCTCTGGAATATGTAACCTCTTCACACACAATGAAGCCACAGAGAATCTGTCTGAGGAATGTCAAGTATTAATATTTCAGCCATCTAGCCGATTTCTCTCAGGTGAATATATGCACAGAAAAAAAGGTGATTATCTCTGCTTTCTATCTCGCCGTCCTGTTTTTCCCCACTTTTCCTATTAACCTTCTCTCTCCATTCTGGCCGTACAGCCATTGAAGCAATGTGTTTGTCATTGCAAACGTTTCTTCCCTGATTTATGGCAGCGCTTGTTTGGAGCCGCCTGACCTTGCCATGAATGGGCAAGCTTTGTCGCCTCTGTATAAATCACGCGGAGAAATGTCTCAAAAATGAAAAAGAAGTAATCAGCGTCGCTGAGCACATACCTATAAAAATGTCAAACATGGAAAACAAAGCATTTCTTGGTCCCATCTACAGGCATTTACAAATCGATGCTTAAGCAGCAGCAGGACACGCGAGGTTGAGGTGTTTCAAAGAGTCCCCAAGGTTTTAGTTAAATGACTAAAAAAACAGTGTTTTCTAATGCGGTCCGCTGGGAGGTGGGGCACTGTGGTCAAGTTTAGCTGTCATTATCTGTTCCGCTGGTGCGGTGGAACAAATATGCTCTTCCATGAGACCTATGGAGCCTATTTATTATTGTTTTTTGTGCTTCTAAATATGGCTCTCTGAGTAAATGTGCCTGAATATAAATTTGTATTAGGCGAGCGTCAATGTGAATTTGAAGATCCCCTCACGCGCATGTATTTATACATAAAAAAATCTAATGTTCGTCCGACGAGATCCTTATTGTAAGGTATAAAACTTGCTGAATTATAAATTAAACAAATGTTAAACATCATTTTGGAGCGATGGAGAGCGAAGAAAAGAGGTGAAAGTCTTTGTGCAGGCAAGTTGGAATGGTTGGAGGAAAGCGTCAAGGGAAATGCCAGAGTATCAGCCCGAATGAAAGGAGAGGTGTAGAAATCGGTGGTCGGACCAGCCGTGTTGACTTGGTGTTGACACACTTCGGAGACGACAGGAGGCAGACTGCGAGGCAGCAGAGATGAAGATGTTGAGATTCCACTTTCTGAGTGAGGAGGATGGATAGGATCAGGAACGAGTCCATCAGATGGGACAGCACTTGTTAGATGTTCTGGAGATAAAGTCAGACTGAGATGGTTAGGACATGTGCACAGATGTTGTTGATCTGGGTAGATCAAATAGATGGTTGGAACTCCCAGGTAGGAAGCTTCTCATTTGGACAGTGTAACTTAAATCACAGCCGCTTCACCGCAAGAAAGTCCCTGGTTCGAATGCAACTGGTTACCATTCTGTGTTTGCATGTTCTCCATGTATCTGCCAGGGTTTCTTCCGGAAGCCCCCAAAACATGCAGTAAGTTCATTGGAGACCCTAAATTGCCCAGAGTGATAATGGTTGTATGCCTCTGTGATCAAACTACCATGTGACTGCACAAGGTCTGCAGCGAAAAATGAATGATCGCTGGAAATGGTGGATATTTTCCAAGCATTCAGGCAGCGAGTGGATTTGCTGAGCCCTTCTCAGTCTCTTCTCTTTCTCTCGCCTTTTTCATAAATGTCGTCTCATTTCTTCGTGCATTGTCTTTTTTCAGGGACCCAAATAATATGCCTTGGGCTGTTTAATCGCCTGACAACAAAACCCCTGGACCAGATACAAACTACAACATAATGTCTGAAGTTTATACAGATTCAGGTAGATATTTTATTAATTCTAATCAACTGATTTTCCACCTTTTTAGTACTGAAGCTCAGAGTAACATCGTCGACTTTTGTACTGTAGGTTGGGCAGGAATAAGTGCAAAGTGCATATCCAACACTTGCTGAACAGATTTATTTTTTAAAATTCTAATTAGTTTTGCTTTTCTAATTACAGGCTGGGTAAGGAAAATGATTAGTGGCTTTTCTTAAAAAAACAAACAAACAAAAAAAAAACACAGCTGTGCATCAGAATGAGGCCAAAGATTAACTGTCGTGAGACAAAAATAGAACACAACATCGCTTTTGGTAACAAGCAAAAATAAAACTCTTATTGGTCGACACTGAAGACCAGAACAGGAAAATGAGACATCAATCTGGTCTTGGTTACAGAATAAACATCTTAGAAATAAAGCACAGGTTACAACAGTCGGTTATTTTTTCCTCCACAAGCTGAGGAGGACAGAGCAAAAGGTCCAAGAGCCCTTATTCATCACAAGTTTGTCGTGTGATATAGTTCACACGTAGCTTGGAGGAAGGAGCTGCTCTGAGGTTTATTCACATGAACAGTTTCTTGCTTTACCCTGGTCACCGGGAAAGGGAACAAAAGCCAAGCAGCCCGAGAATACTTGAATGCAAATGTGCCCTTGCAACAACCTCTCTGTTCAGAAATTACGCTTCTGGAGCAACACGTATTCTGAAGAAATATGAATTCCAAAGTTGTATCTATTTAAGAATCTGTCCAACGCTGGTGGAGGGGAACGAGTGGAATGCGAGGGCGATGTGACAGTGGGACGAGGAGACGGATGGGTAGGAGAGACGCTGGCACCAAGCAATAATCCAGACCCTAACTGACAAATTAACTGTGTTTGTTTTGGGCTAAAAATGTTCCTGTTCACCTTGTCGTAGTTTCAAAAACGTAAGAAAAATTTTAAGAACTTTCTTGCCACCATATTACCCACTATCTGTAACCGCAGTGGTCTTGCTAGATGTCCACCATTATTTCTTTTATGAATATTATGGCTGTGAATGTATCATTTCAGTTATTATCTCACTCTTTCTACCTCTTTGTCCTTCTCTCTCCTGCTCTCTCTCTATCTACGCCAACTGGTCGAGACGGAAGGCTGCCCCATGTTGAACTGGGATCTGTCCAAGATTTCTGCACCGGTAAAAGGCAGTTTTTCCACGCCGTTGTGGCCAAGTGCTGGCTCATGAGGATTTCTGCAAATCGTTGTGATTTGGCGCAATATGAATACAATCCGACTTGACTCGACTATTTCATTGGTATTCTCAAGGAACATTCGTACCGTGCGTGTTCCCCACAGGGAACACATTCACATGTCGTGTCGCTCAAAGAGCCAGAATGATTGCACAGTCAGCATAAAAGGGTTTATAGCACACTTTCACTTCCCGTGCAACCGGGTTGATGTGGTTGACCCTTGACTCGGGTGTTGAAACACAGCGGAAATGTGTGAAGAGGGGATTTGGGGGGCTAATATGAGAAAAGCCATATAACTGATGACTAACATAAGTCTTGTGACCCTCATAGACTCCTGGATTCTTTATTTCCTTCTCCAGCTATATGTACCGCTCATTGTCACTCTCAGAATTAGCCATTTGGTGCCAAAATGATCAAAACCAAAGCCTCCAAAATGACTGCGGTAGTTTCTTCAGTGTGCTCCAGAGTGAAAAATCTGGCTCCAATTTGTTGTGTTGAGAAATGCTGTTATTAATGTCTAATCACAGATGAGCCAGAACTCAAAACCCCTGCCACGTTTACAATCAAGAATAAAACCACAGTTCTCCCGTAAATCCTCCCTTCATTAGGATTAGAATTTTCAGTCTTTATTAAATCTATTCCGCAGAAGAGGTTCTAAATATTGATGCTCTTGAACAGGTCACGTAATGACAATCTAGTAATTTTGTTGTTCAAAACGAACATAGCACAGCTCACTGCACCCGAGAACAACTAATCAACCTAATAAAATAAATTAAATGAAAGCTAGGAGATCACCAGGTGGGTTTGTTCCCCTTGTGTGCATTTTTGAAAGCAAATATCAGGGGTCAGTTGAAGTGGACACGATACGGTCTTGAACTTCAACCAAACGGCGGCAGAAGTGTTAACGTTTGTGTCGCAAATGATCAGTTTCACATAGCCGCTTCAGTCAAGTGATTCACCGAAAGTAATTAAGTTGAGTGTTTAGTTTATTACTCGAAAGAAAGTCACGTATCGCTGAAGAAACATAATTCTTACTCGAGTTGCTGACTAAGTTCCTTTCTATTTCCCATGGTCAAGAATATTCTCGCTAATGTATATTATTCCTGTGCCTCCTTTGTATCCTTGAATATGATCAACTTTGTGGTAATTGATGATGACGTGTGGAATCGCTCGCCATATTCTCCATTGCCACGGGCCTGTTCGATCTCGATTAGATTCAGGTCAAATTCGAACTCATTAGCCGCAAGTTGTTTGAGCTGTAGAGTCCTTGACATGCCACGATTCATTCCTCTCACCTGCTCCCCCCATCAATAGATGATCCTCCTTGTTGGCCTCTCCAGATCCCCAGATACATTTGTCGATAGAGGATCGAACAGAGATGGTCTTCGGGAATTATCCAAGTCATTTGAATTGAATGCGCGTGAGCCTTTTCTGGAAATATTCCTTTACGACGTTCCTGGTATTGTCTCCAATGCTGGTTAAAGATATGATTTATGTTGGTCAAGCAGCTTCTATTTTATAGACACGGGTAAAGAATTCCCCTCTTGGATGTCAGTTATGGGCCCATGCTGGGAGATAAGATTGACAGAAAATGCCGGACCCTGCACTACATGTTGCCGGTTGCTGTGGTCATACAGCCTCGGGTTGTTGGGGGTTTGGCAGGTGGGGTTTGCTTGAAGCTACGGGAGGATGCACACTCAAAAAACAAACAAACAAACACACAAACAAAAAAAACGTTGTCCATGGGTAGCAGTACGGCTTTTTCACAGGATGGTTGAATATCTGAACAAAACACAGCGAGATCAAATGTGAAGTTGATGCAATGTCGAGCAAACAAAGCAGACAGCTGCTGTGAGGGTTTCAATGGGGACTCCTATACCAGCCATCTTTGTCTGTTCAAGGCTTCCTTACCCCTCAGAAAAACTTTCTACCAGGCCTAGACTTCTGGTTAAACCCTCATATCTAGTCACAGAATTGCCTCTGTGAGCTTAAGGTCACCTCTGTTGGTTTCCACGATCGTTACACAGGTTGGATTTAGCAATGCGATGCAAGCGTCACAGGCTAATCGGTTATTCTGGACTCTTTCAGGTTTATATATGTGTGTGTGGCAAAATAATCAATTTCAGAATGAGATTTGAGTGTTGTTTCTCCTCTTGTGAGGAAATAACTACAATATGAAGCATAATTTTGACTTTGACCCTCATTTTTGAAATGTTGCCATTGTTACTCCCATAAAACTTGCCCCTTTTCTGTCAGAATCGGTTCGAAAGAGGTAACAAACTGTAGCCGTTGCTACGTATGCAAACACGTCCAAGCACTTTTACGATACTGCGGAGACTTGGTTACACTCCCATCACATTAATAAAGTAGGTATACCCCTTTTAAATGCTGTCAGACATTGCTGCCTTCGTACTTTCAATGCTTGTTTCACATTGCCATGGTTGTTAAGCAATACCTCCACTGAGTTCGGGGGTTCTCTTCCAGGTTCCGAGTTCAGTTTCAGACACTAACAAAGACAAACAAAATTCTTCTACCTGGCCATACTGATGCCATTTTGTCTTCTTGTTCCCTTTTCATCGTTGCTCGCGGTGGTCGTCCTTGAGCGTGGACGTCCTTGAGCGTGTACTGTGCAACACTCTCCCCCACGACATCCAGCGGTACTGCTCCTTTTGTTATGTTTGGCTGCTATTCGCAACCTCCCTGAACACAGGGGACGGAAGAAGGCTTCGTCCTCTGTAGCTCTTGTCACAACATACACACACGGATTGGTTCTTACCAGCATTTATTCGTTTCTTCTTCCATTCGTTCAAAGAAACTGCCAGCGCAAATACACAAATATATCAGCTCACAATAAAGAAACAATGTCACGTATCACTGTTAGCATAAAAAAATGGGAGTACCTCATTAGCCATTGCTGTGAGAGAGGTCCTTGACACCTTCGGCCACACTTAGCAGTGAGAGTGTCAATTACATCTACCGTGGCAGCACATGGGTACTAAACGTTAGGTCCGGCTAGAACATTAAGTACACGATAAAATGACCCCGTGCTTTACCTTTTAACATACATATGAATTTGCTAATTTAACATTTTAACCCAAATTATTTATCAACATGAAATCATGAATGATTAATTTCAACATAAATTACAGCACTTACACTCCCACCAAATCACTCATGAACTTAAAGTGAGGGATTTCTATGACAAAAAGTAGTAAGCGAGAGTGTGTAAATAAGTGAAGTCATGTGTATGACTTAGTCAGCCTCTATCAAGGTAACCGCTTTGTGGATGGACCTCGCAAGGTGAGTACCTCTGGTATGTAGTTTTCCTTTCTCAAGTGTTGTGTAACCGAAAAGTAGCTTCAGTTTTCTCACCATGCCATCTGTGCTGGGCTGAACGTCCACGATCATGCTAAGCTTCCATGTGTTCCTGGGCGAGTCGTCATCTTGTAGGATCACTATGTCATTTACTTGTAAGTTTCGTGATTTTCTTTGCCACTTCTGCCTTTGTTGGAAATTTAGCAGGTATTCACGTGTCCATCTTTGCCAAAATTCATTGGCCACAAATTGCACTCTTCTCCACCTTTTACTTAGATAAAGGCCTTCTGCACAGAACCTTCCAGGTGGAGGCAGAATAACTGATGACTTCATGGTCAATATGTGATTAGGTGTGAGAGGTTCTGGACCGGTTGGATCATGAAGATGCTCAACACTCAGTAGACTGCTGTTGATTATAGCCATTGCTTCATATAGAAAAGTCCTCAAAGTTGTGGTGCTGAGTCTGCTCGCAGATTTGTCGAGCATGACTGTCAGGATGCTTCGAATTGTTCGGATTTGACGTTCCCAAACGCCGCCCATATGACGCGCTGACGGAACATTAATTACAAATACACAGCCAATCTTTCTTTGCTGTCCTTGATCCATTCCCCTGAATAGCTCAGAAAAACTCTCCCAGCAACTACGAAATTTTTTCCCTGATAGCATCTCAGTGGACGCACAGGTCCTCTGATGGCTATGAATGTTCTTAGTGTGTTCATGAAAGCATCTGTTGTTAAGTCGTCCTGCAACTCTTAATGCTCTGCAGCACAAACAGGACATTTAAACTCCTTTCTTCTTTCCTTTACAATGAAGGGGCCAAAGCAATCGAGACCACAATAAGTGAAGTAGGGGAGATGTCTCAGTTCTCTCTTTTGGCAGATCTTACATTTGTTGAACCTCGGTTGTTCTTCTGTATCTCCTACATTTGACACATCTGTAGATGTGTGAGGAGACCATGTATCCACATCCTATTATCCATATCCCATTCACATGCAACTCGTTCATTGTCATGCTTCTTCCTTGGTGGAAGATCCGCTCATGATGATGCTTGTGGAGCTCTTCGGAAGTATTGCAGGGTGCCTCACATCTTGGTGTAAAGCCGCTTTGGATAGATGTCCTCCCACCCTGAGAATGTTGTTTTCATCTCAGAAAGCATTCAACTGATGTAGCTTGTTGTGTTTGCTCAGGGGGTATTCTTTCTGGTGCTTTAATTTTTATATATCTTCAGCGAAAGCTGCTTCTTGTACCAACCTGATAATAAAGATGTCTGCTTCCCTTCGTTCTTCAAGATTGGTTGCTTTCTTTGTTCTTTGCTGAAAGCCTTTAAACTCTCTGATGAATCTCTTGAGCCTAGCACCAGCTGTCACTGCTCTATACCAGTCAGAGGATTTAGTGAGGCGATTCACCACTGATCTTTCTTCATTCGTCTTTATTGCCTTAACGTAACGTTTGCAAAGCTCATGGTCAGTTATTTCGATTTTTCCCACCATCTTTTCTTGAGTTGGGAGATGTTGCTGCCACGGAAAGTCTGGTCCTCGCAGCCAACTAGACTCTTTCAGTTGAACCCCACTTAGCCCTCTTGAGGCGCAGTCGGCTGGGTTATTTTCAGAGCTGACATATCGCCACCGTTCAGGATTAGTGTTAGCTCTTATGTGCTGAATCCGGTTAGCAACAAACGTGTGAAATCTTTTGCCGTCGTCGTTCACATAATCAAGAACCTTTGAGTCAGTCCAGTAATACTCTTGCAGATTTTCCATCTCAAGCTCCTTCTTCATGACCTCGCCATTCCGAACTGAGGTGACAGCTGATGACAGTTCAAGCCTCTGGATTGTCGTTAGTTTGGTTTGGGCTACCCTTGCCTTCCCCATGACATGCTCGGAGTTATGAGCATGCACCATATCCATTGAGGCTTGCATCTGAGAAGTGGTGAAGCTCATAATGCTTAGCCTTTCCAAAGTTTGATGGACAATAGCTTCTTGGAATCTTCAGGGCAGCCAAAAGAGGCAGACCTTTAAGCCATGACTTCCATCTTGGCGGAATGTGTTCAGGGAGATCTTCATCTCAGCCTACTTCATAGTAGATCCTACAGAAGCTACTGCATAGCTCCTGTAGGATCTGTTAGCCCACTAGTATGAAAGGAGCTATGAACCCAAGAGGGTCATAAACAGATGCAACAGTCGAGAGAACCCCTCTTGTTGTCAGTGGGTTCTCCTTCACCACAACTCTGAACTGAAATTCATCTGCTTCAACGCACCACTGAACCCCAAGTGCTCGCTCAATAGGAGGTTCTCCGAGGGCCATGTCTAGATCTTTGTGCTGATCTTTGCACACGTTATTCAGGTGGTATTTTGGCAAGTACTTCTTTGTTATTGGATACGAGATTTCCTGTTCTGCACAAGGCCCATGACTCCTCAATGAGATGTATGGCTTCACCTGGTGAGTTTACACTTATTAAGCCATCATCTACATAAAAGCTTTGTTGTATGAACTTGATGGACTCTTCACTGAACTTTCCAAGATCCTGAGATGCCAGATGTTTAAATCCAAAGTTGGAGCAACCAGAGGATGAAGCTATGGTGCACCTTCATCCAGTACAATGAGGGTGTGGAATTCAGATCACTGTTGTCCCACCAGAGGAACCTGAGGTAGTCTTGATGTTCCTTTGCCACGTGAAACTGGTGAAGCATCCTTTCTACATCGCACTTTTAGCTATTGGCCCTTTCCTGAATCTGCATAGGACTCCAACTCATGAGTTAGTCAGGTCTGGTCCAGTTAAGCGATTATCATTTAGAGATTTGTCTTGAAAGCGTGCTGAATAGTCAAAAAACACACTAATTTTCCCAGGCTTGTTGGACTGATATTCTCAAGTTCAGTTTGTGGAACCTTCTCAGCGTCTCCTCGAGTGACTCTGTAATCCTGCTCATTCTTCCTCAGTTGTCGTTCGAAAGCTATAACTAATTTGACGGCCTACTTCACAATCTAATGATGGTGGGATCCTGTCGACTAGCTGTTCTAGGTGAGGCCACTTTTGAGCTGTTTGGGAAGTTGGAATATGCGCCCGCTGTCCGCTGGGATGAACTCTCTTTTTAAAAGTGGTGGCAATGGAATTCTTTTGTCTGACTTGCAAAGTTGTCATTTTTTCTGCAAAGTATGTCTATTGACCTGTTAGACATAGTAGACAGCTGCAAACAAGCATACTCCTTACTTGTGTGGAGGTCTTGAGCCATCTCATCCAAAATGAAAGTTGTATCGCTCTGCGTGTCCACCTGAGCATACACCAGGATTTCTTGATCATGCTGCTTTGTGAATGAGACCCAGACCGGCATGATTGGGGATATCTCTGTGCTTAGGCCTGCTTGCATGACTCTGTTCGTAGTTCCTGTTGAAACTGGTTCTTTGGTGACTGCTTTGTCCTCTAAGTTGTTGTCTCCCTTTGGAGATACGAATGTTTGATATCCTGAAAACTTGTTAACATGTAAACATGTTGGATCTTTTTTCTTTCACATGTACTTCAGTTGTCACACCTCCTTGAGTGATGTCCTCTCTTCAAACAACCAAAGCAAAGCTTTTCTGTCTGTTCAAACTGGACACAATCTTGAACTGGCTTTTCACAAAATCCGCTACAGTTGGCAAGGACATGTCTGGTTCTTTTGTGTTGTGCTGCGTTTGTGGGCAGTGTCTTTGTTTGGACAGTTTGACCACGGTGTTGCCTTTGTCTGTCACTTTCTATTCTCTTGCCTGTTTCAATGGATGAGTCGGAATCCAAGCGAGATCTGTTTCTTTTGACAAGAAGTCGACCAACTCTTTGAATGATGAGTATCTGGCATTTGCTAGTCTAATTTCCATCACCTTGCAGTTCCAACTAGACACCAACCAGCCTGGCAGCTTCAATAGAATATTTTGACTTTCACTGCAGTCATTTAGGACTTCTAAAATTTTGATGTGGGGCATTGCAGCTTTGCAACTCTGGAGGAAGTCTGCAAATTCTCTCAACACACAGCCATCCTTGGAGTTTATTTTTGGCCATTCATACAACTTATCGCTGAAGGACTTCCCTGTTCTGAATGAGTCTACATAGCGTTTTTCCGACAGTTGCCAGGCTGAGTCACATGCTGCCTCTCTGCCTGGTAGGAAAAATCCTTCCACGGCCTTCCTTGCAGTGCCACCAGATACTGTCTTAGGTAATACAATTTTTCGTTCTAGAGAATGTTTTTCCTGTCGATTGTTACAAATGACAGTTGCCAATGATTAAACGTCAAAGAACCTCCAATAAATACTGCAGGCTCTGGTGTTGGGAGACGACCGCCGCTGATAGCTTCTGCTCTGAACAAAGAAACACTGGAGCCATTCTGTACCTGTATAATGTGCGGTTGAGTCACTGGAACCTGTGACGTGGGCTGCAGGGCTGAGGAGCGAGCTTGGCTGGTATTTGGTGGAAACTTTGGAACAAATGGGGGGGGGGGGGGGGGGCATGCAGGGCTTGGGTTAGGAGT
>CAAKHD010000093.1:0-11332 GCA_901007705.1 Fistularia tabacaria | reverse complement strand
TTGTTTGGGGGGGGGGTGGGTGGTGGGGGGGGGGGGGGGGGGGGGGGTTTTGTCGCCCCCGGGGGGGGGGGGGGGTTTTTTTGGTTGTTTTGAGGGGGGGGGGGGGGGGGGGGGGGGGGAGCTGTATTGAGAGGCCAAGCGAAGGACAGCTGCAACATGTTTTCACACTCTCATCAGGATCCTAGCACCCCTGCAGTGCAGTGCAGCCTCTGGATGGTCCTGCCCAGAGTCATCGCAAGGGGTGCGCTACAAAAATCCAGCCTTCAGGAGCCAAAGGTTTCTCGATATCAGACGAACTGAGTGTTGGGTGGAGTTCGGCAAAAGTCCTGGGGTAGAAAAAAAGGGTCTTGCGTAGATGTATGAGGTGGATGTCAAAGGTAAAAGGATGGTCTAGGCTGGAGAAAGAAGGCCCGCCTCGAACTAAGTTTCAGTCCTCCTTCATCCTTTGACAACATCAATGTTTAGCTTATCATTCATTCATTTATTATCTATACTGCTTATCCTGCAGTCAGGGTTGCAGGTCGGAGTCTATCCATAGCTGTCATTGGATGGGAGGTGGGGTACACCCTGGAACCATCACAGGGCCGCATATTTAGACATACAACCGTTAACCATCTCATTCACATGTCTAGCCAGTTCGGGGTCTCCAGTTAATCGACTGCATGTTTTTTTTTCTGCGTGAGGAAAAAGGAGAACCCAGTATAAACCCATGCAAACCTCGGGAGAAACCGTGGAATTGAACCACAGACCTCCTTGCTGTGAGACGGAAGCGCTAACCACTCTGCCTCCTTAGCTCATCACTCACATTTTAAAACACGATTCTTTATCGGTTTTCGGTTTTATTTTTCCGTAAAGGAATTTAATATCACTTCCCTAGGCCTTGATGTTGTACTGAACTGAATTGAGAATAATGCCAAATTTCTACATAGCACCAGGTGGTTCATGAACTGACATGCTCTTTATTATTATTCTACCAATAAAACTCCTGATTTTTGATACACCGAGTTGTATGGTTTGCTTGCTTTCCATTCTTCCACATGAATATTAGTTGAAGGTGAAAGTAAAATGATCTTTGGCTATACGCAGCCCAGCTCCTGCTTGGAGCACCCCGGAAGACAGTTGAACAAAGCTGTCAATGCGTCGGCTCCCCAAAGACCCGCAGATGTGCATAATGTAACAGTGTGCCACATCCACACAAAACACAAAAAAAGGGCAAGAGAGCCTGTCAAGCGTGTGCCTGTTTAATCATCCAAATGTTTTAGAAATCAAATAATCAAGATCTACGTTCTTCCAGTTACAATTAAAATTGGTGAATCGCCAATCTCATCAAAATGGGTTTTGGCCTTTTTTTTGTCAGCTTGCATCTGCTTGGTAATTTCCTGGTTCCAAATTAATCTGCTTGTGCAAACGTCCAGTAGCGTCGTCCAATTTTGCAGTATTTTGATGCAAATCTGGGGAAACCTTTTCATTCCCTGATGCAATTTCCTGGCTGTGTTTGGTGAAAAGGCACATGATTTGAAAAAACTAAAAAAACAACCCCCCCCCAAAAAAAAATAATTGTCAATCTGTGAACTCTGATGAGGACATTATAATGGAAATGTATAAACTAGACAGAGCAGATAGATATCACGCGGGCTCTCACTTCCTCACATCCTACAAACATCTTTTTGACTCACTTAATGACTTTCCCTTTAAAGTTACAAAATCCGACCGTGGCAATTAGGACACTTCTTGGGAATTATTGGTCGGATGCTACTTTTTTTAGAATGTTAAGAAAATGTAAACAGAATATTTTCATCCCATTGAAAATTAGGTTCTTCCGAACTTTGGGCAATGTATCAATGAAGGCACTGTCCTGGACGACATTAGCTGTTTCCTGACAAAAAAGAACACAGTTCAAAGAACTGCTCAGCTTGAATTTTGTTACAGGAACTCCTCTCCTGTAAGGGAACCTATTATTTCATTTGCACAGGCAGTTAGGGGCCACAGAAGGGACCAGTGGGATGCAAGCATCTGCATCGTGTACTTTTCGCACCACACTCTAAAACAAACTACCACGAAGAAGAGGATAACAACCTGGACAACATGATGCGCAAAGTTGCCAGAGCATTCATGTTCTGCATGGCGGGAATAATAACCATGGACTATCAAATGGGTTAAGGTTTTTATGGTTTCTCCCTGCAGAGTGAAAACCCGCTGTGAACTAACTCTGCACATATATGGACAAGTAGAGTGATGTTCTGCCGCAAACCCTCAGAACAACTCTGTGGTGTAGCAGACCAGAGGAGCGTGGATCTCTTCGTCGGTCCATTTCATGCCGGTGCTGTCTGTTTTGTTGCACGTCACAAGAAAACAGCTGACTAGTAACCACAATCATTTTTAAAAATTGGTCCTCCGCTGTCCGCAAGAGGTACCTGGTAATGGGCATGGCTTACGGGTTACACCGATCAACAAGCACCTACTGTACATCATAAGAGTTCCTATGGAGCTGAGAAATACCCTCCGTGGTCCTTGGTTCTTATGCTGTCTGAATGCAGAAAAAAGGCTGGTCCCTGTTAAGGTCCTTGGAACTGAAAAACAATAGGGGCTATCGGGCATCATAGATTCAATGGCAGAATGGTTGAATGGCAGAACTTGATCAGTCTGGGCAAAGGTCTTTGGAGTATGATCGCCATGGCCTGGTGGATCAATAGGGGCAGAAAAAAACATTGTTGCTTCAGAATTCACATCTAACTGGAGGTTCATCCTGAGGAGTAGGTGGAAAAAAAGGGATGTAAATAAAGCTCATTTCTATAGCATCTTTCAACACGTACTAAACCGTGAAGTGCTTTACATTAAAAACGAATACCTGATGAGAAACAATATCCAAAAGGCATTAAGAAGAAAAGGCGGAGGAATGACAAGGTTGAAATATTGCCACCACAAACAAATGAGCGTACACACATAAAACAAGCAATAGTTCTAAAAGAGCGAGAAAAACAGCAAGACAAAATAAAGTAATAAATTACAAATTTTATGCAAATAAGCGAACTGAATACTTCGTCTGGAGTTTCCCGTGCCTTTCGACTGTGTTGCAGGAAGGCCCTTGCAGTGATTGAGAGAATGAGAAGCACAGTGAAGCAACGTTTGGGAGTGAATTAAGAGAATAGTGAATTATGCTCAGCAGAATGACTGAGAAATGGACAGTTATTCACCCCTACAATCTCTACCGTCTTAAATGTTAATATATCCCAGGTACCTATAATTGCATGGATATTCTGTCATATATCAGGTGCAGCAACATTTTAATGCAAGGCCGCGCATGAGGTATGTGTTTGTCCATTGTTAGACGGCAGCTTGTTTTCCCATGAACTCGGCCTGCATCGCAGGTAAGTGTCTAGAGGTGATTGAACGGACTGTGGGGAAAGTCACGCCTACAACTCTTGAGTCAATAAACAGAATTACCCTCTCTGGCCCCGCTCAGGGCTGGTATTAACATCCGTACGTTGTGATCAAATCACAAGTGGACAGCCGCAAGCACAAGTCTAAACGGACTCTGGATGCACTGAGATCCCGCGGACCGTGTTCAGCAGTGGTGTGGACCTCACAAATGTGACCTGGGCCACAATGAAGGTGCATTTAATAAACTGCAGTCCTCTGTGTAAGCACAAGGACACGTGTAAAAGACGGCAGGTCTGTGTTATTACAAGCCCGAAGAAAGAGAGAGTACACATTGAGGTACGAATGCGTCAGACGTCTTGAGTTATTTGGTTTGCCAAGAAATAGACCCGAGACAAACTATTAACCTCTACGCGCTTTACTCATATATGTTCAATGGAGCTAACAGCAAACAAAATGAGCTAACCTCCTCACAGCTGATCCCCCCGCTGTGGGAGCTTTGCTTCACAAAAAAGGTCATTCGGTGTGCGACGTGAACGCCTGTCATCATTACGGCCAAAACAAGCACTCCAAACATCGAACATGGAACCGACGAAGCCTCCAAATTTGTTTTTTTTTTCATCCACGCGGCCGCATCAGTTTGTGATTGAGTCCAAAATTTAGTTTGTCAAGTAATTTTGTTGACGTTACTCACGCATTGTCTCACATAAAACCCTGTCTTTCTTCTGTCAAATAACATCAAGCTGTTTCTTTGGTGAAGCCACGTCCATGTTGTACGCTGTATGCTCTGGCTGTGAACTCGCATAAAAAAATCCCTGGCACGTTGACACACTTCCCAAGCTCGAACTGAGGCTGTATTTACATGCAGAAACATTATTAAGAACTTCTCTGACTGATAATAGATATCTGAGTCTGTCAAAGACAAAATAAATAAAAGATCACATTCATTTACCCCTGATTTTATCCTCGTCTCTCAGCTCTGCAGGGACTGAAAAAAACTGTAGCCCCTTTGTTTACTGGCAAAGATGTACCCCATACAAATTTGAGAAGGGCTAACCAGAATTTTGGATGATGTAACCTTAAGTCTGCCAATTCGCCAAGTCAGTGTCAATGAAAAAAGAGAAAACATCTAACTTGAAATGCCATGTTAAGCCGTCAGATATGAAATTCATCTCTGAACTGAAAACACTGAACAGTAGCCTCAGGCAATAATACATAAGTAAAGGGTAAATGGCTTCATTCATATATCACTCACTGTGCTGGTTGATGTAAAACTCCACAAGCCGGTGTTTCTGTTCTGCGTTTTCAGCCGGTGAGGAGCCGCTGGCTAACTTCTCCTGTTCACCACACCCCAATCACTCTGAGATGGTCAGTGATCTTTAAAAAGGAGACTTTCCTTGGGGCTCCATGGGATATCCAAAAGGGGAACTGCTGGACTTCCCCATCATAGCGGCAGGGAGTCCCATCCCATACTGGTCTCAACATCCACCGTCCAACCAGGATACACCCAAACCAGTAAGCCCTTTGCGTACTCGACCTCAACATGACGTGTCTTCATCCCCCATCCTCTAACATTACCAGTGACTGAATTTTTAGATATGTGAGTTAAAAGACTGTGCACCTCAAGGCATTACCAGAGGAAAATACCCAAGAACAAGTATAAACTTAATATTTGTAACTTGTCTCGAAAGAAATCCAGCTATAATTATGTTACATATATCTGATTTCAGTATTGAATCTCTCAGATGCAAACACAATTGACAAGCGCACCATCATGGATCACCTTGAGAATCGTGTCGGATGCATCGGAGAGGTCTTATTCTAATAATATTTTCCAGTTTTTGGTTTCTGTCAACCAAATCAGAAAAAAAAAAAAAATGATGCAGATGATCAGCATCAGAAAATTATGATTTGCCCTTTTGATGTTTTGCTCAGGGAAGTTTGTTGGTCCCCTTTTTTTCTCAACTTTTTATTTGAGATTAAAAAAACAGCAGGCACAATGGATTTAATTTACGCTTTTATGCCGATGATAAGCTGCTTTACATTTCATTCAAGCTGAATGACTTCAGTGCCCTGTGTGCACAAAGATTCAGAATGTTATTATATAATTCAGAAGTGAAACCATAAATTGAAAGTGTAGATGAACGAGGAATACTAATAAATGACCAAAAGTTAAAGAAAGATTAACTGTCTCGCAAACTTGAGCATTACACTCCTTGGATCTTGATGAAGAGCTTACTTTAACTTTACAGAAAACGAAAGCGATCAAAGCATCTATTCGTTGCTCAACAAACATTGTCTAACAAGTATGTGTGTTTCTGTCTCACGGAGATACAGAAAACATACAGATTAAAAAGTTTTTTTTTGTTAACTTCTTCTTCGTCCATGGAGATTCCTGTCTAACCTCGTCTGTCAGCGTATCCATCACCGTAGCAAACCAGAAGGGACAAAGGATCGATCCTTGATGGAGTTCCAACTCCACCTGGAACCTTTCTGTGACCCCTACTGCACACTTTACCTCCAATGTGCTATGCTCAAACTTATCTTGGACCTCTTCGACATACTTCTGTCATGCTGGACCTACTTTCGTGCACTGTCATGCATGTCCTCTAAGTCCACGGAGACAATGCAGCTCCTTCAGACCTTCTCTGTTCTTCTCCATCAATACTCTCAAAGCGAACGTAGCATTTGCATTTGCAGTGATCTTACTTGGCCACCTCTGAATCTTTTTTGTTTGGTTTTGTCGCATTTAATTATTTCAAGGCTGTTTTGCTAGTCCTCAGTTGAAGTTGGTTGAAAAAAAAATCGAAAATTACAAAAGCATTTGCTTCCCCTTATTGGCTGCTGGTATCTTTTGAAATAGATTAAAAAGCTTTGTTTATTTGGTTTTGAAGCTTTCAGTGTTTCAGGATCAACTCAAATTGTGAATTCCTTCATCGCTTCTTAACCACTCACAAGCTTTCAGGTCTTTCAGTCGCTTGAAAAATGCAAAATTGTACACCAAAGTATCTTAGCTTCTTATCTTTCCTTGCATCAAACATGATGTGAAAGAAAAATGGTTGTCTGTTTTTTCAAATCTTATCTGGCTTTGTTAAATTTTGGTCTTTATTGTCTTCTTGGATTCATAATTGAATTTACTGTGTTTTAAGTGCCAAATTTAAGATGTCCGGGTGGCCTGACGTTCTGCATTTTTTTTTTTCAATTGTTTGGGGATTTTTTTTTTGCATAACGTTTAATGCATTTTGTCTTGCAGTGCTGCTCAATTGAATAATTTCCTCTTTCCCACACGACATTTTGGTACAGACCAACAATCAGATGCAGACGGAGGACCTCAGGGTCTTTTCAAACTTTTTGTGGAGGCCTATGTAATGGTATTTAAGGATGCAAGAGCCATAAAGAAAAACTCACATCTATTTCATCTGAAACTCACATCTTACGTTATAGCAGCGGTCCCTGACCTTTTCTGCGCCATGGACCGGTTTAATGTATATATTGGACCGGCCTTTAAGGTGTGGTGGATAAAAACAACAAAATCAAATGATATGACCAGCATAAAAACTGGCATTTGATAAATATAATAAATAATGTGAATCCACTGTGTATTCAACTTTATAAGCGCTACCTCGTGACATCCCGCAAACATCATAACATGAGTAACTGGCTCCAAGTCCCACACTCTCTAGTCGTAATGGTAAAGGTTAAACACGCCTTCAACATAAGATACACCGCAAGAACAAATATAAAGTGCATGACAAATGCAACTCACCGTAGCGTTAAATCAGTGGGAGCCCTGAGCTTGTTTCTCTTCAACGAGACGGTCCCATCGAGGGGTAATGGGAGACAGTGACACCCGGAGTCTGTTGCTTCGGTCCGGTCTGCTCCGTAATTTTGTTTTGGTTGCTCATTGCAGCGTCGGTTGCCGCATATTATGCAGAGCGGGCTCGGCGCGTGGGAACAACCTGTTGCAATAAATCAATATTTCAAGTAGGACTCCTGATATTGTCTATTAAATACGTCTTTGTTTTTCTTTGAAGCCGTAGGCTTTTCTTCTGTCTCCTCAACGGCTCTTTTATCCTGCGTAAAGAAACTTTCCAAAGATGTTTGTTTTTTGTTAATTTTGCTACCTCGGGGGTTTAAATTTAGCGTGAATGTGCTATGTGTTACCGGCCGACGCAGGCCCTTTAAGAAGGTAGCGGATGAACGTAAGACATGTGACCGAGGCCAACATCTTGACGTGTCATAGACAGATGTGGCGGAGAGAATCTGATCATTTTCAATGTCACTTTAAATTCTTGTCAGACTTTGCAACCATAAAGGAGGGCAAACCTTCGACTGTCTGATCACACAAAATCAAGAAACTACAACAAATCACAGCCTATGTTTGCGCGAACTGAACAAAAGTAATGCTACTCTTCGGGGCAGTGGGAAGAGTAAATCCAGCACGGAAGTACACAATTTATATTTCATAAAGCAATACGGAAAACTCAACAATCTATTATTACTCTTTTCTAATTTCACCCTCTGATAATTAGATATTTCAATGTACAACATACAGCATGACCTAAAGCGTACTGTTTGAAACACACACACACACACATAGTTCTTCTTATAGATTTCTACCATTTAGTGTTGTTTCATTTGGCTTCCAATACCACTCGTTGAAATCTTCTGGTTTGGTTCAACTGGACTTGAATTTTTTTTTACTTGAAGACGTTTCACCCCTCATCCGAGAGGCCTCTTCATTTTTTTTTGAAAACTTCAAGTGAAGAAATTCAAATCCGGTTGCCACGACAAGAAGATTGCGACAAGAAATTCACCACGACTGCTACTACCAGTACAACTACTACTACTACGACTACTTCTACAACCTGTACTGAAGTGATTCCAGACAGGTGAATCACCTGCGTGGGCATGATTATTAAATATACTGTGATGGTGGCAGTGCTCTTTCACTTAAAAAGAGGAGGCTTGGCCTTTGTTTTCATCAAGAGAACCACAGCAATATTTACACAGACACAAAAAAAATTGGTTGTGCAGTCACAAAGTTTACCCGGCTCCTTGACTCCTCGCAGCCTCTCCCCATCACTCAGCGTGGTTGTCAGTGGCTCATACAGATACATAATGAACGTCTGGTCCGCTCTGTCACTTCTCCGTCCGTCTCTCCTGCTACCATCTCTTAATCAAGAAAAAACCCATGGGGTTGTAATGTGGACATAAGTCTTTTTCCAAATGCAGCACAAATGTTGACAGGGGAGGTCGCCTGTCCCTTCAATCACGGCAGGCTGACACGCTCGGAGCGCACAAGCACATATGTCCAGTAAAGCGAATATACATCTACCGGCAAAGGCTTTGACCAGAACATCCTAAAGAAATATTTGTACGTGCGTGATATCCAGATATTTGTTGTTGTTGTATTCTGGATATTTTGAAACTTAATTCCAGAAACTGTGTATTTAAGAGCCAGCTCTTTATGAAAGGCCTCTAAGTGCGGTGTTGAGTATTTATTGAATAAAGTGTAAAAGTGAAATTAAATTACTCCTTATCCTGGACTGTGATCCGACAAATCATCATTCACGCTCGTGGAGGACATCTTGATATTCTTTGGCATCCAATAACTAGCCTGTGAAGATTGCGAGATTAATTCTTTTATTTGGGCAGAATTTCCGAGCCATTCTTGATGTACAAAGAGAACAGATGTGCACTCTTATACTAAAGTATCATTTTTCTCGGTGCAGCTAATTGGGAAAGTTATTTTAAGTCGCCGAGGGTTGATTTTCATTGTGAATTGAAAGAATACAGAAGACATTGCACAGCATGGGTTCTCCAATCTTCTGCCCAACGACCCATCAAATCCACTCCAGTAAGGTCCCATTGGAATTGGCCAAGGTGAATCTCTTTCCTTTTATGCATTCAGCGACTGTGCATCAGACACTCAACGACACCCAGTGGACCTCGCGAGTGTGGTATTCAGCCAGACACTCGGACTGCTGTCCCAGTTTCACGGCAGTTTTGTTCAAATATAACCGGCCTTTGGATGTTTTGCATGTATTCGGTTAAAACCTGGCAGAGCGAAGCGAAAGGGGGAACCCATGGCGCCGCCAATCAAACATCAGGTTGCCGGGCTTCCCACTTGTGTGACTTTATCACACTTCACTCTCGGCTCGCCCAATTAATTTACCGAAATAATATTCAGTTCAATTAAGACTTGCGTCCCCCACCTGTTTATCTAATAGGCTGCTCCTCTCTGCTCTTCCCCACCAGCTGTCTGTTATTCTTCACTCTCTCCCTCTGTCTCCTCCCGTCCCTGAGGATGTGATTAGAAGTATCCCCGGTCCCGATGGGAAATCACTCGAGTTGCTGCCGGTGTGTGTACAGTGACAGATTTGGCCCAGGTCTCACTCGCTACTAAATTACTCCGCAGAGCTGACCGGGTCCAAGGAAAAGGTGATATGAACAAGAAGAGGTAAGAAAGATAGATGAGAAGTTAGAGCAAAGGGAGCCTTATGAGTGGGGAGGGAAGTGTACAATGAAGAGGGTTTCAACATTGGAGGGAATATGGGGGTGACAGAAGAGAAAATGAGAAAGAATGAAAGTTGCCCCCAAATCTTTCCAGTCCAGGAACACATACGGTTACAGAATAAAACTGTATCTATCCTCCAACAAGACACGTTAATGGAACTCATGGATAAAAAACAAGCCACTTCACTCCGTTCTATTGTATCAGTCTTGACGGGAGGACGGGCGTGCGTCTTCTGCCGGGTCGCGGTGACCTTAAACTTTGGAGCAACCAAATTCTAATTGGTACACGCTGCGTGGAATATGGCCTTCAAATGTTTTCAGAAAACAAAACAGTGGTTAGAGATCCTGCCTCGCGAAAACAAGGTCCTTGGTACGATTCCATCTCAGGGCCCTTTCGTGTGGAGTTTGAATATTCTCCAGAATTTGCCCGGATGAGTGAATGGATGTTGTCTCTTTATGACGTCGGGTTGACTCTTTATGATATTTGAATGAAGAATAAAATAAAACAATAGCTGCATGTCTTTATACCTATTCACAGTATAGGTAACGATTGAATGAAAACTATAAAAAGAAAACGAAAAAATGCACTTGTAATGACAGCAAAACATTAATTACTAATAGTCTGAGAATTTATTCATAATATTGTCTCTGTGTTTGATATCATGTCATCATCTGGTTTACATTAATATGCAGAGTCGGACGCAGCAGAGACCGAAACTGCCTCTTTTCGCTTTTCAAAAAAGATCAGAATATATCTTTATCATCTTTAAACTTAGCATATTTTATAGTGTAACATATTGAATGTGTAAAAGGTGTGCCATTTTGAAAGCGCTGCTTCATTCGTCGCCATTTTTGAAAATCAAATTCAGCACTGACCGCCTGGTGAACAAAAATCATCGGCAGCACGATCCCTCCTTCTAGAAGTAACTGCGGAGGTTCAGGATTCTACAAATGTCACTTTTGCGGCGTGATGCCGTATTCTGTGGCACGATACACAGTCTCTGTGCATTTGCTTATGCACGGCCAGATTTCGAGACAAATGGCAGCGCTGCTGGCTTGAAACATAATCAGGGAGATGATTCAGGCGTGCAGGAGGAGTCAAACTCCTTATGGTAAGAATTATGGGCACGTCTGAAAGAAAAAAACAACAGCTCTTACTGTTCTATGATATTATTTTTCCCCCAGATTTCAATCAACGTCAACGGTATTAATGGTTTTATATAAATGCACATACAGCCAAGTGTTATCTCTCGGGCCTTGGAGGCAGAAATAACAGCGGGGATATGTGCGTAAATGAAAGTGCCCTGATGTCTTTCTTAAATTATTGATGAGGCCGACCTGGAACACGGGCGGCGCCCACGTCTCCTTTTTTTTTTTTTTTTTTTTTTTTTTTTCATTTATTTTTTCAAACCTCTTAAAGGTGTTTAAAGAGCAC
>CAAKHD010000090.1:71521-125332 GCA_901007705.1 Fistularia tabacaria | reverse complement strand
TGACTGGAGTTCAGACGTGTGCTCTTCCGATCTTCCTGGTTGCAGGGTCCCTAATGACAGTGTGGGCTCGCAGACGGAGTGTTTACAGCCACCTTTGGCACAGCCAGCCAAAACTCCAGTACCCCCCCCCCCATCTCCAGGTTTCAAATATGAAAGCATGTGTCCTGTCGTGTGTCAAAGCAACAACCTATTGTATTAACTGTTTTTTTTCTTTTCCGACCCCAAACTACGTTTTCTTTACTCACAAACATATGTGTCCTCGCACAGTGACCCTCCTCTTACCAGCATTCAGAGCAACGCTGCCTCTTTTCCATGCAAGACACACTTCCAATCCCGAAGGGTTCCTTTCCAGAACAGCGTCAGAAACTTCTAGAACTGTCCGAGCCTGTCAGTGTCAAAACCAATCATGCTTCCTGTGAGGCTGCAGCTGTCTTCTTCTGCGCCTCGCTGTTAATTATTGTTCCTTGTTTGTCATCTGGACCCCAAAAACTTGTAAAAACAGGGCGGTGTCGCAGTAACGCTGGTCTCACTCACCACTGTCTTGCACACCTTTCCTTTCATTTTGGACGATACTCTTGTCACACATCACCCCTGACACTTTTCTCCGCCCATTCCAACCTGTCTGAACGCGTTCCTTCCCTTCATTTCCACCCTCTCCAGTGCTCTGTTTACCCCAAGTACTTAAAATCCTCCACCTACTTTATTTCCACTCCCCGTGGCCTCACCGTTCCACTTGGGTCCCTCTCATTCACACACACATATTCTGTCTTGCTGCAGCTAACCTTCATGCCTCTCCTTTCAAGATCACACCTCCACCCCTCTCCCTGCTCTCACCATAGATCAAATTGTGATTCGCAAACATCATGGTCCATGGAGATTCCTGTCTTAGCTCATCTGTCAGCCTGTCCATCACCACTGCAAACAAGATTGGGCTCAGAGCTGATCCCTGATGTAGTCCCACCTTCACATCTCACTACTGTCTCACAGCAAGCATACATGTCTTGTGCCAGTATAACATACTTCCCTAGCACTCCAGACTTCCTCATACAGTACCATGAAAATTGATGGTATTATGAAGTTAAATGAAGATAAAAGGCTGTATCCGTTCGCATTAATAGATGCATACTCTGCAGTAAGAGAAGCTGTTTTGCTCATATTGCCAAGAAAAGTACGTAACAAGTAACCGAACTGTGACGCCTGGTGCTATTTATCAGGGGTGTGAAGTGCAGGGCGATGTGGTCGCTCGCCACACTCGCAAACAGGAAAAGGCTGCCTTTGTTAGTCATAAATCAAATCTTGTTGCTTTCATCTGATATGAGTTTGTGGAGTTCTGGCTCCTAAGCTTAACATTAAGTTTGGTTAAAGACAGACCTGAGACCCACTGCCACACCTTCTGAAAGGAAAGAGCTGAAGTATTAGCCAGAGCAATGGAAAACAGGACTTGAATGTAACAATGCTAAGTTTTTAACGCATCAAATCCACAGCATATCAAGATGTATCACACAGGAAATGTAATCACGGTATGCATGTTGTGCGCTCAGCAGTTTTTTTTTTCCAGGTACACGAGCGCAACAATCGACGCCACATCTGTCCTGAATG
The DNA here is from genome assembly GCA_901007705.1 of Fistularia tabacaria. NCBI lineage: Eukaryota > Metazoa > Chordata > Actinopteri > Syngnathiformes > Fistulariidae > Fistularia > Fistularia tabacaria. The sequence continues at coordinate 123,733 of CAAKHD010000090.1, read as the reverse complement.
CGGGAAGGCGCTCAGCTCCAAAACGGCGCTGGTCCTTCACGAGAGAACGCACACGGGCGCCAAGCCCTTCGAGTGCGCCGACTGCGGCGCCAGATTCACCCAGAACTCGGCCCTCAAAATGCACCAAAGGTAATGGCGAGCTCTGAGACAAAAGGGTTTGTGACACCTGTTTTCATTCCCCAGCTAAAATGTAATATTTTTTCTCCAGGCAAATGAAAGTCCAGTTGCTTCAGATAGTTCGCAACACAGTGCACAGAAATGGGTTCAGCCGTGACAGCATTTAAATGCCGCTCAAATAGCCCCTTTTTTTAATCAATGCCAGACTCTCAAATATCCATGTCAGGATCTGCGCCGAAGTGTCTGTTCTAAATGAATTCGATGTCAGGCAGGGTTGAAATAAGTTGAGCGAGTTTTACAAATGGATAACTGGACATAGTATAAGTACTGAGGCTTTTTTTAAAATCTAAATAAACCTGCATGTCGATAAATCATTTCAGATACTTATTCAGTGGTTTGGGACATTTTTGATGATTTTAAGGGCAGTCGATCACCATATTAACATCAACTTTGCTTGTGACATTTTCCTGTAATTCTACTAGACACCAATCAGCCGCTGGTTGCAAATGTTGCATCACAATTTCCACCGTTCTTGTTTTGAAAATGTCAGTTTTGAAATGTTCCTTCTTCGGAGTGGCTGAACGTACCGGAGAGAAACCCCACACATTGTGTTCCAGATCCAGGAGTCCGGTTGTGAACGTGATCTGCGTACAGCTGGACGGCAGATGTTCCCGTGATTTTAATTCAACAAGAAATTTACAGTCATCCCGCAGATTCCGACCTCGTGTCGGATTTTATCGAAAGTGGCGCTTTTTTGCTCCGCACACAGCAGAACAATCTTCGGGAGCGACTCAGTAGTTTCCCCCTCTGCAGGACCCACACGGGGGAGAAACCTTTTGCCTGCGACGAGTGTGACGCCCGTTTCACTCAGAAGCACATGCTGGCTTATCACAAGAGATCACACACGGGTAAGAGCTCCTTTTTTATCATTGTCGTCTTTCATTTGCCAACAGATTTTCACCCAAGGCCTTTTTTTTTTCCCTCCCCGCTTCTCTAAGCAAAGGGTGTTTTATTTTTCTAAAAGCGCGCTCCACGTCACCAGCTGAAAGATTCTTTGTGCTGCTGTCTTTGTCTCGCGAAGGAGAGAAGCCCTTCATGTGCGAAGCCTGTGGGAAAAGCTTTGCATCCAAGGAATACCTGAGACACCACTCCAACATCCACACTGGATCCAAGCCATACAAGTGCGAGCAGTGCGGGCGAGGCTTTGCTCAGAGGAACTCCCTCCACCAGCATTTAAAAATACACACAGGTACTGTCCTGCGTTCGCCATATCCTTCGAGTTCTTCGTATGCCGCAAACTTTTTAGGAAATTCATGCAAAAAGTAACATGCCAGCGTGTTTGCCTACTGGGAAACTGTCACGACACACGGATGAGAGTGTTTAAAAATTGAACGGATGATGACGTTTGACGGAGGCAGACCGTCGGCTCTAAGGACGACCCTTCATTGTGCTAAACCACCAGCCACCTAGGCCTCCATGTTTTAGTCCCACTACGGTTAACAAGACCAACTAGCGAAGCTCACATAATGATTGTTTGTTTTCCTGCGGCTGCTAGGTGAGCGCCCATACAGCTGCAAAGACTGCGAGAAGCACTTCACCCAGCTCAATGCCCTCCAGAGACACCAGCGCATCCACACCGGAGAGAAGCCCTACATGTGTGGCCTTTGCAACCGCACCTTCACAGACAAGTCCACCCTTCGCAGGCACACCATGGTGAGAGCCCGCTGCGGCCGATCCACACCTTTTCTCCTCGACACGGACCGGGTGCAAAACAGGCTTGAGCCATGTGCACGACTGCCCGGAAATTCTCTCCGTGAAAACACTGAGAGGCTCATCAGTCCGCTGTGAAAATAACCCAAGTCATTTTCGCCTTCAGATCCACGACTCCGACGCCCCGTGGAAAACGTATCTGGTGGTGCTGGAGGGAAACGTCGAGGACAAGAAAACCAAAACTTTGACCAAAGGAAAGATGGACGACGGGGAGAAAAACAGCATCACCCGGAGATGCGACGGCGATGCCTCCTGCGGCGGCGACGGCCGCCCTGACAAAACCCACGCCGACTCCATCGTGGTGCCGGCCGAGCCGGTCGCCCTGGCCTCCGAATGGGCCGGTCACGGAGCCATCGCCGTGGTCAGCCACAGCGCGCTGGGCGGCATCACCGTCATCCACACCGAGGTGCCCGCCGGGACTCAGATCCAGCCGATCGTAACCACGGACAGCACAGGGGCCAACGTCATTTCTTTAGACAGCTCCGCCATCCCCGTCCCCTTCTCCATACCAGTGTCCATGGCCCACCAGATCCCCCTGACCTCCTCCACGTCCCTGCCTAATGCCGCCCTCTCGGTTCCCGTATCTGACACCACATTAGTTTCCATCCCGGAGGCGCCGCTTTTGTCCACGTCCTCTGTCCTGGAAGCAGCCGCCTCGCAGACCATCTTGGCTTCGGTTTCAGGAAGTTCTGCTAACGACATGTTGGCGCCCGACATTCAGACGGTGGTAATTTCCGAAAAAGACCCCGGAAAGGAAGAAATAGCCGTTGCCCCGAGTGATGGGGAGCAAAGGACAGCAGGTATGGCCCACGCTGGAGCTAAAGACCAAGAGGTTTCATAGAAAAAGCATAATCCTTTTCCCCATATTTTTTTGGAACATCTCAGTTTGTTTGAATGTGAGGATTTTTTTTTTTTTTTTTTTTCTTTTTTAATGCCGCATGATTCAATATTTTGCTGTGAGTCAGACATGAGGCCGATTCTCATGAGATATCCAATAAAAAAAGGTTGTTCATCTTCCGTCGCATTTCCAAATGCATTTGTTCCGCAACCATTTATTCAGGATGTTCCGAGGCTCACAGTATATTCAATAAAAATCCTGGAATGTTCAGGCATTGTATTTAATCCCAAACAGGCAGGGTCCATTTCATCCCTCACCGGGAGCCTGGAGGATTTATTATGCGTCTTCACGGGTCGGGGATGATGTCGTAAGAACTAAATCAACTCTCCGGTAGATTTACAAACACACACACACACTGAGGTGACTGAATGAACAGAGCTGGCATGATGTTTGCAGTTTCTAATGGTGTCTCTTCAATCGGTCTGAACTCTTGACTCCTTTCTCTCCTTGGGACACCGCAGCTGTTTGGAATTAGCCAGTAAGCTGCGCAGTATTTACAGACAATTCTGCAAGATTTTACATGACTCTATATAACAAGCACCCCAAAGGATGTGGAATCAAGCTTTTCAGCTGTTTATAAACCTGGAAAATGTACCTTTGGATTAAAGTTGAAAGAAAGAAAAAAACATTTGGATGCTTGCACACATAAGAAGCCATTTCAGTAAGACTGCAACGGAAATAGAAAACACAAAATAAATTACACTTTCGATCAACATCGTATTCGAACTGACGGAAGTAAATTAATTATGAATCTATTACACAATCACTCTGAAAATCACTTTAACCCGACCGATAAACAACTTTTTGAAGTACCGATAAGAAGTCATTGGATTAGAATGAATACAAAATCACACGCAAAGAGTGACCGGAAGTCGCAGTAGCACATATCCGGTAACCCTTTCAAAGTAAAGGACCCGATGCAGCCCGGGAACGTAAATCTCTATTTGATGGACACTCCCGACGGCACGGTGGCAAAAGACAGACGTTTAGATAATATAAAAAAAAATAAATGTTAGTAAAACGCATAAATAATGTGCACGTCGGGCAAGCCTTTTTTTTAAACGGATCGAAACACACATGTCAACCAGACAGATGAGTAATCCAAATGAATGTGCACTTACCCATCGAAGAGGCGCTGAAAGTACGTAAAGCGCTGTCAATGAAACAAAAAGCATCTCGTCTTCTTGTCGTGTTGACAATTTAGGATTCACGCGTGGGGTCGCATGATCGTCGGAGATCTCGCGATGACTCACTTGACCTCTCGCGAGACTGTCCTGGACTCCGACGCGCCGCTTCGATGATGCTCCCTGACCTCCCTCGACTAGAAGTGGGTTAGTTGTAAAATAATAGATAATTCATGTAAAAGTAGCGGTCGTTAGTGACTACGGGCAAAATATTCCAGTTGCTGCTGGTCAATATTTTGTTTTCGATTTTAACTGTTATTTATAATTTTCTTATTTACACAGCTCCCACACCAGTGTTATGAGGGCTTTGTGTCAAAAAGAATTTTAAGAAATTGTGAAAAAGGCCAGAGCTGGGATATAATAACTTTATTATTGTCCATTCGCACGAGCAAACAGGTCATATCCAAAGTCCATTGTCATTCCTGGAAGAGGCTGGGTTCCTTTAGTAAAAACTTTGGTCTGGCTCACTAATGAATGTGACACGACACGGAACTACACACGATGACATGCTTAGCAACTGGCTGTTTGAGAGATGCACCGTGTTAGTAAACCCTCGATGATTCACTAGAGATGAATGATGCCGCCATCCCTCCGCAACGCAACCTGCTTACGCTGGTGTTTTTTTTTAATTCAAAAAGGAATTTTCTTCGGGGGGGCGTGGGGGAGGGGGATTGGAAACTGCAGCTTGTTCAAACATTCAAAGTATTATCACATCGACACATTCTACAGCAACGATAGTCCTCGAGTAATAAAAGCAAGAATATGCGTGTAAAAATAACCAGTGGTTGGGATTACTGGGATTACATACAAATGTGTAACAGTCTACGCTTGCATATCCTTCGATTCATCCAAGAGGAGGCTCTCCTCACAGCAGCAAAACATGGAAACTCACTCTCAGTGACTCTAAACACTCTTCGGCTTCACTTCTACCCCGACAGAGTCAAAGGAACGGATCAGTTCATCTTTCAAACCCAAACAAGCCCTGAAACATTTTGTACCACGAAAAGAAACATTTATAGATTTCTTTTTTTCTTCCTCTAACACGTGAGCTAAATAAAAAAAATAACAACAATAAAAAGAAACAACCAGCACCGGACTAAGAAACACCAAATTGTACAAAACATGCAGTGCCCGTCGATACCAGCATCAGTTTGAATGCCACTCTGAAATCCCCGTGACAGATCTCAGTTTAAAGGTATGCAGCAAACCTCGGGTCAAAGGGGAGGGCGAGGGGATTTACATTCTGCCTAGATTCAGATTCGCTCGGAGGGAAAGCGGAGCACGGAATAGAAGTGAAGAGTGGAATATTCAGACTCGTCTGCGGACGCTCCCTCCCTGACGCCAAATACGGTGAGGTGAGTGACAGGGTGAGTGTTTGTGTGTCAGACAGCATGCACGATGGACTTGTCCCTCCTCCACGCTGCATCTCCAGCCCCGACTGCTCTCATTTCAGGTCGCCCTCGTCGCCCTGGATGGTCTTCTTGATGCGCAGCAGCAGGGTCGTGTGCCACTGGTCCAGACGCGAGATCGAGTCAAACTCCTTCACCTGAAAGCAGACAGGACGCGTTTGCATTCTGGCTCACTTTGTTTCCGAGATTATGCAAAAAAGTAGCCCACTTCATACGTTTCTAATTTCCTATTACAGACACTTTCCTAATGTCACGAAAATATGGTTTCACAACGATTTGTTGATTATGTCACCATGATTTCAGTCCCGTTTTGGAAGTTCAGGTAATTTCTTGTTTGCTTATTTACGATTTGAAGTCAACTTTTTACAAGGTGGCTCAAAACCGGTCTACTCTTGGCTTCCTCACACGGTTTTGAAAATAAATGAATAAACGAATTAAGTTATTTGCTGACTAACATAATATTATCCATGTTGATCATTCATTCTCCATACTGCTTATCCTGCGCTCAGGGTGGCGGAGAGGGCAGGGTCCACCCTGATCGCAGAGCCACAAATACAGACATGCAACCATTCACCCTCTCACTCAAACACCAGAGACCAGCAACCATTCACTGGCTCACACACGTGTCATAAGAGACATGCACACATTGACTCCATCTGGGCAATTTAAGGTCTCCAATGAACCTCCTGCGTGTTTTAGGGCAGAAAAGCAGAGGATCTTGAAGAAACCCAAGAACATGGGGACACAGAAAGGACTCCAGTTCCGATCAAACCAGGGACCTGAACCCGAAGCGCTAACCACCGTGTCCTTTTCTTTCGCTGTGTCAGTTGTGTATCTCAGAGTTCCCATATGTTCACGGAAGTTTCCGCAGTGCGGTAAAGTTTCAGTCTGACTGAGGTAGCTTGGGGAAGGAGGACTGAATGGATACCTGCGATCCAGCTTTCAACTTGTTAAAACCCTCCAGGGACCCAACAAACCTCCAAGAGCTGAAGCGGCGGGACCCACCAAAGACCCGAGAACTTTCTTACGGTAGAACAAGACTTACTGCCTCTGTGAAAGCTTCGCTGTTCTGTTCCTCATGAGCCTCCAGAAGTTTCTGAAAAAGCAACAAAAAAAAAAAAAAATGTAGGTTACTTAAAAAAAAACTGCGCGAAAGAAAGAGAGCCATCAAATTCCACTGAGCTCTCAGCACAGCTACCTTCAACAGCTTGCACTCTCGGGAGTCTGAAAAAGCCGGAAACATCTCCTCGTACTTCTCCACCGCAATCTGTGGAGACAGCGCGACAAATGTCTTGCACGGTTCGCTCTCCCAAATCCCGGGGACGGTCCCGCGGAGACGTGACCTCACCTTGGCATTGAGTTCATCCACGATGAAGTGACAGAGGGCTGCTTTGAAGAAATACTCTTTGGCGCTGTACTTCAGCAGCGGGTTGTCCATGGTGTTCGCTCCAACCTGCAGACGGCCACATTTCATGAGCTCTTCTGAAAGTGTTGTTTCCAGGGGATGCGCCGACGTTTTGGACACGTGCCGTCTTTCGTAAAATGAAAACTGTTGATGCTCTCTGTTCTCTTTACATGCAGGGGGGAACACTAGCTCTGCGGAGTCTTTAACTCAAACGAATGACTACAAACGACACAAAAGTAACATCATCATCACTCTAATTGTTACCAATGCTTCATCACGTCTCCGAGAGAACAAGCAAACAGCTTTTAAGAAGTTTGTTTTCCATTTGAAAATGGCAATGCTTGTCTGAAACTGAAATATTGTGTCACATAACGGGATTAAATTGACCAGTTGCAACATCTGTCCGCTTGCAGTATCTGTGGAGCCTCTGAAGATGAGAACCTTTTAGTAAAATGGCTGTAGATCTGAAACGGTGGAAATATGATGTTTTAACAAGTCCATTCCAGTCCAAAGGGAAAGTCTACACTTCAGTCAGGCATTGATTTTTCCTTATTTTTCATTATTGTTGAATTAAATGTCAACAATTGAGTATTTTTAAGTAATTGGAAAGTTTATTTCATGACTTTTGATGAAGATAGTCTTCCATTTCTCATGCTAAGCTAAGAAGCTGGAGGCAGGCCTGGCCTGCAGATCCTTACTATCAAGAGAAGGACATCCATTATCTCTTCTTACTTCAGAGAGCCAAAAAAGGGCAGACTTTGGAAAATTGTCTTTTTATTTCTTGAAATAAAAAGAAGGATGCACACCTGCTCGTAGATCTCGATGGCCTTCTGGTACTGCTCCAGCTGAGCACAGTAGGCCCCAACCTTCAGAAGACACTTGTTGGCAGAGCTGTAGGAAGGTACAACACTTTAAATATAGCATCAGAGTATGATGTGAAATCCCGGTGGGTTCGTGCGAATGAGATTATCGTGGCAGATCGCTGACGAGTGTAATCAGTAACATCACTGCACTTTATGCCGCAATGACAAATGCGCTCGACACAGAAAAACGTGTAAATCAACAAACTAAAGTTAGGCGTGGGAATGTATGAATGTGCATTCGATATTTACTGCGATACTGTTGGTTTCCATATCAAGCACCTTGAAACCTTTCTTTTATGTCCGATTCCAGATGGAGGACACAGATCTGAGTGCGATAATCATCCTGATTTTTAACAACATTCAAAGTGTTTATTGTCATATGAACAGTCTGGAAACGTGTTTCCATGCAATGTGAAATTCTTACTTTGTTCTCCACAGTGCATCCAGAGAAGTGTAAATAACTATAATAACATTCTGATGTAATAGTGCAGGGAAGTGAAAACAGTGCATGGACATTTGAACATACGCATATTTACAGAAATGTAAACGGTATGAGAAATGTGAACAGCGTGGGGAGGTGGGCAGGTTACAAAGCTCTTGACGCCAGGACTAAATTGACAGTCTGAAAGAAATTACTTTCAAAAACTTAAATGAGAAATAAAACAAACTAAGTATCTGTCAGTGATATAGAAAAATGAATCAGCAAAAGGGTGTCTTAGTGTATTCGCAAGACACTGACACTCGACAAGGACTGACTTGAAAAATCAGAAAGACATTCACTGAAACCATCAGGAGATTTCCTCAACTGCATTCAGCAGTTTTCAACATTCAACATTTAAACACAAACTTTTGTTCATTTTTTCCAAGGTGGCCCAGCATTATAAAATCATCATGTAATTCAGAATGTGGTGACCTCAGAGTGGAATCAATAACACACTGCGGCCCCCTAATAATAAACATATCGAATCACATCAATGTCTGGCATCAAGTGATTATATTCCCCCACAGCTGTTATTGGAGAAGAATTTAAAGTGTGGGTTGGAGGGTTATTTCCAGAAATAACATAACATTATGAAATGATGAAAATGCCATAGGTGTCTGAAAGGTAGAAAAAAATATATTATTTCAACTTTAAGTTACTGGCTTTTTAATGCATTGCTCTGGGTCCTCAATCGAGTCTTGTATTTTCTCTTAATAAAAGAACCTGTGAGAAACAGTACCTGTTTGATTCCTCCCCTTTGTAGTAGTCTGCTGCCTGCTCATAATGGGCAATCGCCTGTCATAAAAAAACAATGACAAAAAAATACTATAACTCTCTGTTCCTGTGGAAGCAGTGTTTCTATACACATGTGCACAAACCTTTTCTATGTCCACGAGTTCCGCCTCGTAGATCTCTGCGATACTGATGTGGTGTTTGGCTGCGATGGTGAATCTTCCCTGGAGGGGGGGAGGCGGGAAATCATTACTGGTTGATCGATCCGCGGATCACACGAGGAAGTTCATGGCAGCACTGCGCTAAGAGTCCCTGTGCAGGGACGTGTGGTCGAGCAGCAGCCTCTCGCATGGATTGGGTTTCAAGCTAAGATGAATGTTCACCGTAGGGGCATTGAATGGGACGATAATATCGCTGACGACTTCGTATTAGCAATTCAATCTTGGACAGAGCACACCACATGGATACGGGGATTAGATGCCTTTGAGATAAAAACAAATCGCAGAATTGTATCATATATCCATCTTTATCGATACATTCCTTTTCCTTCTCTTGTTTCCTCTGTATTCAACTGTGAATTGGCAGCCTTATGAAAAAAAAGCATAAGACATTGACAGGGAATTGTTCTTAAAATTTCGGCATGACATTAACAAAAAGTTACCTTGAATTTTAGCACAAAATAAGGCGTACTACAATCAATAAAATAAAAGTGTCAATAGTCTCCTCCTCCTTTGAAAACACTTGATTTTGGTTTGGAATCACACATGTGGCATACAAGCCTCCTGAATAATGTCATTCAATTAGTTCGATTCCTTTGTCTGGGTTTTATGGTGGTCTTACCATGTCTGTGTAAATATCGATGGCAGCGTTTAAACACTTGATTGCCTCTTTTGGCAGCATTAAGGGAAGAGGAGGGAAGAGTTAGTCATGAAAAAAAAAAATTAAACCCACAAAAAAACCAAGTCACATCCAGTTGGGCTGAATTTGTTCCAGCGAGGTGAAACAATGAATCTGCTCTAATCTTTAGACGCAACAATGAAAAAGAATGTATAAATGAATGGCAAACCAACACTAAACAACTGTTAACGCCCTCCTCTTTGTTCTTAACACCAAACGTCCGACAGCCAGCTCACATCCTCCAGATCAATACCTCCATCTGTGCTTCAGAGATTATTTGATTTAACCATAAACAGGGAAGACGGCACTATAAATCATCCCTTGGTAAATTTGGGCACGTGACCCTGGAGCTCTAAACAGTAACCCATGTAATTGTGTGTTGTTAGTGTTTTGTTAATATAGAAAAGGGATTCATATCCAGCTCTGAACACAACGCTACACAGACTGTGGCATGATGGGACGACGAGTATCTGCTGTTTACAAACTGTCCAATCTGTCGGAAGCACAGGCTTCGGCCTAGTTAAATCCTCTTGTGAAAGCTGCATTGTTTTTCTGTTTGCAGATTGAAGCAATGAAGACCGGATGCCATTAAAAGAGGAGGGGAAAAAAAAAACTTGACATGCCATTTAATCAAGGAGAGGCTAGTTGACCATTAACTAATGATACTTTTCACTATTCATTAACCTGACAAATATTTAATATGGTAATCAACTAATTGAAGTAATTACTGATGTTATATGTAAGTTGATCTTATCAATGATGCAGCGTAAGACCGAATGCAGCTGCATTAAGGTGACGGTCACATATATTTGAATAAAAGTGGAATCAACCTACTCCGCATTACATTGAAACACACAGTGTTTGTGTGTGTGTCTAAAAGGTTAGCTTCCCACTGGAGAGATACCATGATCTGCCATAAATATACGATGTCTTTCCCCTCTCCCTTTGTTGCCTTGCAGTTAATGGGATACATGACATTACTATGATATCACCCAAATACTGTGAGAGGGATGTTTTTCAAGATCCCCCACCTTGCCCAGAGAGCCAGATTTATCAAAAACAGTATCCACAAATTCTCTTAAAATTATGACGCTGTTAATCCCGAACTGTTCAATCAATTGTATCTGCAGACTTCTGTCCCGTCAGCGTGCTGTAAAACTACAGCAAAAGCCAGTCTCACCATTAGGATCGGACTTCTTGTAGGCGTTTCCTGCATCGATGAAACTGGTGGCACAGTCGTGTTTGTTCTGCAGTTGCATGTGGAGACGTGCAGCTTTACAGAACGCACTTCCAGCAGCTGGGGAGGGCAAAAGCAAAAACTCTGCTTTATGCAGTCATACTAATTTAGGCAAATTATACAACCTTGTTGTTTCTCCGCCAAAGAGAGAGCACATTATCTTACAACATTTCAAATGTGTTGAAGAAAAAAATGTACAACGTACCACTCCAGTTCTTGGCCATCTTGAACATGTTAGCTGCTCTGCAGTACATCTCACATGCCTCTTCCACTTTGTGATGCCCTCTGAGGCAAAAAAAAAAGAAAAAGAATGGGGGTGGGGGTGGGGGGTTGTGCAAACACTGGAAATAAGACAGAATTCTGCAAACATTGAGCTGAAAGTTGTAAAAAGGTCAAGTCAGGGTGGCAGAGATGTTTTTTGCAGATCACATATCTGCAGCATCAAGACTGTTTAGCGTGCCAAACCTTTCTGCTTTCTCATGATGGAAATGCAATTTTCAGATTGGGGGCCTGGCTTGCTTAAATCCCCCAACACATGTTCTATAGATCTCCCATCCATGACAAGAAATAGACCCCGGGGAATATACTAAAGCTGTAATAAGGCTGCAGTCATTCAATGACAGCAGAGGATTACGTCACTGCTTGGCCTGCCACAGAATTACCAGAATAAAGCCTATCAAACCACACGCACAAGTGCTTGAATGACAACATCTGGAGGGGATCCTGGCAGAGCTCTAGAAAAAAAATGGAAGCATCTTCGCATTTTGGGCGCCTGCAAACTCATCCAATAATGGCATCATTCGAGTAGACTTAAACAACAAATAATTGATTATGCTTACTGTGATGGTTCATATCAAGACAGACAGGAGAGAGAAGGCAAATTTCTGTAACGCATCTGGCTCTATCCAGTAGGGGAAAATATACATATCGTCAAATGTTGTTTGAGCATCTGCTTGAGTCTTGAATCATGCAGAGGAAGCATTATATACCGCTGGCCAAAACAGCATCAAACCAAGCATTGAAGTACAGACACAACATAAACATCAGAATCAATACATTGATTTCCATATGGATTCAAGACAGTTGAGAGTTATTACCAGAGATACAAGATCCCGCTGAATGTCTCCATATAGTACTGCATCATGCAAGTTAACTCTAGCCTCTAAAAGACTTTGTTCAGTGAACTGACAATAACTTAAGCATCTTTTTACAAACCTGTTCATGCTGAGGTTTTCAATACCAGGATGTTAAACACTGAATAATGACTAACACTTACAAATGTTAACAGCAACGATTTATCCAAGACAATTCTCCCAAAAGATAATAAGACAATGTACAAGACCCATCAATGCATAAAGGCATAAATGCTACGGTGAAAAGTATTCTTAAAACACACCAGGCCTTTCATACTATGAAAAATCTCAAGAGGATGTGGTCTGAAGCCAAAAGCGATGCTGTGTACTGGCCAGGTGGATAGTGAGAGAGATGAAAAAAAATATATCCATGAATCAGCAACAAGGTCATCCAAGAGAATCTGCGTCCTGTTAGGGACAATGTCTCTAGGCAGACAGTCCACTGGACACTGCTCATCCATGGATGGATCCATGGATGCAGACCAAGGAGGATGCCACTTCACCAGATAATGCACAAAAAAGCCCACTTGGCCTTTGCTAAAGCTCATCTTGACAAAGAGGACGACTTCTGGTCTGCTGTTTTATGGTCAGAACAAACAAAATTTGTATTGTTCGGTCACAATCATGTCCCCGTTATTTGGCGTAAAAAAGAAAGAGCGCAGTCCCCACTGTCAAACATGGTGGCGGAAACTTCATGCTTTGGGGTGTTTTTCAGCCAATGGGCTGGGAACCTAATCAAAGTTAACAGCACCGTGAAAAAAGAGGAATACATCGAGATTCTCAAGAACAACATCGGGCAGTCTGCAGAGAAACTTGGCCATGGCCACCGTTTGACATTTCAGCACGACGACGCCCCCCAAACACACAGCAAAATTGGCCAAGAAATGGTTAGCGTACAAACTATATTAATGTATCGGAGGGGCCCAGCCAGAGTCCTGACTTGAATCCAATTGAGAATCTGTAGAGGGAGCCAAAAATCAGGGTGATGGCAAGGAGACCCACCAACCTGAAAGATCATCACAAAAGTTGAATGGGCAAAAATACCAGAGGAGATGCGTAAAAAGATGGTCAGCATTTATAGGAAAGTTTCGATCGCTGTTACAACCAATAAAGGATTTTCGATTGATTTTGGTGAAGGGTTTGAATCATTTTGGACATGTCACGTTTTTGTTCAAATGGTCGAGAATTAATTTTCTTTCTAACAATGATGCCTCTTGTATATTGCCTTTTTTGGGGAGAAGCCTGTGTCATTTCCAATAGAAATAAAACAGCTTGTTGGTTGAATAAGAGTTAATAGGTCACAATTTCCCAGGGGTATGGATAATTCAGAATTTGACTGCATGTTTTTAAGCTAGACTTGTTTACAGCGGTAACCCCTCATTTAGCTACCACGTCCATGTCTAGGTCGAACGACAAGCCAACCTCTTTTAATGTTTTGAGTTTTTTTAGCCTGCAACACGGAGAATTTGATCAATAATAACAACACGCTGGTGTGAAAACGGGCTGCGTGCTAACACTTGACAGCTAAATGCTAGCTAGCCAGTGACTCTTTGGTGCAGTGCCGTCTTACCCTCCAAACATCCCTCCCAAAAAGGAGCCTGACGACTTGACTTTTTTGTCGGCGTCGGCCATTAGCTGGATAGCTTCCTTCTCTTTGCCGGAGTTGTCCATGTCTTTTTATTTGTTCTTAGCTGTGTTTAAAAACAAAAATGGAAGCAAACCCGTGGCGAGGGGGGGGGGGATATCCGCAGAGGCTTCGGCTGTGTACAGTGTGGATTACAGTCGACGGGTTTATTCAGCGTGGGCGTACACCAGTGGGGGGCTTAAGCGAGAGCTGTGTCATCGCGGGAATTGGAGTGCCGTTCGGGACAAGTAGTGTAGTTTCAAAATGGGAAAAAACTACAATACCCAGAAAACGTGATAATGCCGTTTTAGATCGCGTGTTGCATAACACTCTGTGTCCTTGTGTGTGTGTGTGTGTGTGTGTGTGTGTGTGTGTGTGTGTGTGTTATCTAAGTTCTAATTCTCAACACAGTTTATAAAGGATTCATATGTATAATCCAAAAGAGGATATCTTATGACAAAAACATACAGTGGATTTTGCACATTGCTTGCAATGACCCCATCTGTGCAGCAGGTGGCGCTAAAGTGCCACAATTCGTTTGCTGTCAAGACGTACCGCAGTCTAATGCTTAAATTCTTTTTATCTTTACGCAATTATAAATACGTTTTTGATCACTGACAATGATAATATCTTCTCAAGAACTCGTTCTTTGTATTTTCCAAGTCTTCATGGCTCAATACATTTCAGATGTTTTAGTTCGATAGATACTGAGGATTTTTTAGAGTTACTAGTTGACAGATTTATGACAGGGAAAATAGATAATAATACAACCAGCCACAATAATATGATATACCTTGCGTATTTAATTTTTGCCATTTTGACACAAGTCAAGAATAGTCATGGATCTAAAACATCAGAATACACATGGCAGGTCTATGTCAATCCCTCAAGAACAATTTACTCATGTTTTCACAGAAGTATGTTGCCCATGTTTAGACTAGTATGAAACAATGAAACCAAGTTTGTCTTTGCAAGACATTCTTCACTGCTGTCTTGGATTTTATTGATAATTCATGGACATAAGCGATTAATCATGGACTGCAGACTTAGGTTAGCTGTAAAAAGTAATAGGAGGGTTGACGAGGGTTCACTTGAGCACCATGTTAATTTACCCAGAGTGACGTTGGATTGGCCTTTACATAAAATAGTACTTCTAAACGGCTACCTGCAAGCTGGTTAACTCCCTTAATGAGTCACCTTTTTTTTTGGCTAACTTGAAATTGATTCAAGATTCTTTCCCAATTAAATCCCCACTGTTGACAAACCTTTTATGTGCAAATTCATTTCGTTAGCATGTAATTTTCATTTTCAAATTATGTTCAAAGTGCATGTTTAAGTCTTCAGGAATGCTTATTGATAAGAATATCAACATGAAAAAATTTAATTGCGAAAAGGGGAGCAAAAGGGGTTTGTCTATCATGCACTCAAAAAATACCAAGGAATTGAGAATAGTGGAAGAAAAGAACAAACAAGCATGTTTGATTTTTTAATTTATTTTCATAATCATTTACACTGTTTATCCTGAAGTGGCAGTATATACTATACGTTGGCGCCTTTGATTTTCTTGGTTATTCGGTTGAACGGATTGACAGCCCATGCATGACCAACTCAGTCTTTACTTATCAGAACTTTTGCTGAAAGATGGCATTGATAAGACATGTAAATGGGGTCATGAATGCAATGGTGAATGCAGGATTATCATATTCATAATTTTCATCCTTAAGGAATGGCTCATGACAAGAGCAAACCTCCACCACGATATTTACTGCCATGCAACGACAGAGGTAAAGTGTTGTAAAGTTAAATGAGGAAATCGATGCTCTGCATAAATGTGAAAGCGATCCAGTGTCCCACAGCATGTGATAGGCAAGGTATTGGACACATTTGAAAAAAGCAAGAAAAAAAAAATGGACATGAGTCTCCTTTTTAAGGCTCTCCTATCTTCTGAAACAAAAACCCAAAGCACAAAGATGGCAAAAATGATTGCCATCTGCAGGTTGTATTCTCTGACAGTTCATAACCCATAAAGTACACTTCACTGGTACGGAGAACCAACAGAGCTCAACTTCAAAACTTCTGAATTTCTCCTTCCCGAACCTCGGGTTTAGTCAGAATTTTCAGGAAAATGCTGACAAACAGTGGGACAGGAGTGCAAAAAGAGTTTTTTAATGTTAAACACTTATCTTACACAGCTTTACTTGAAGTGCTGTTGTCTGTGGCAGCCTGAGTGATATCTGGAGTCGAAGTTTATTGTGCAATAATGTGCAAACCAAAACCAAGAAAATAATAAATGTTTCATAATATAAATAACAGAAAATAGCTACATGTACAAAAATTATACATTAAACATTTCCTGATACTGTCCTATTACATTTTTACATCAGGAAAGTGGCATTACACTTTAGCAATTGGACTTTGAGTAGGTGCAGCATACTGGCAAAACACTATTTCTCTTTCTTTCATTCTTGTAATTTCTCTCCACGGCATCCCAAAGCAAACCTTCAGGGTCACGACGATTTCTGTGAAGCCTCAATGGGCCCCTAGTCGCAGACTATCTTGCGTGCATGACTGACCTGATTGTCTGCTGATTACGGTATGAAACACTAGACAGAGCATGAATAGAATGCGCCTATCATGGCTTTGACACAGAGGTGATTTTGTATAACTGGGAGAAGAAAGAAAAATCTTAGTTTCAGTGTAAAAAAGCTTCCATTTGCGAGTACTGCAGGATTTCACTCCGAAGTGAAGCGGCAATCGGAAATTAAGAATAAAAAGCTGGCAATAACAAAAGATTTTATTGCCAGCCGAGATTCAATTTTGATCTCCAGCTGCTTTAAGATTAAAATGTGTGTGATAAAAGTCAACTAACACAGATTTTTTTCTCCCTGGACAGTGACAATTAAAAATGTTGTTGGGGAAGCTAGTCGTAGAACTCCAAATATGCCTCAAATTGTACAAACCTGTGAACGCAAACTTCCCTCATGGACAATAAATCTATCTACATAACATTCCTGAAGTTTCAACCCATGTTGCTGGTGTTTCTACCCCTTTCTGAAAGGAACACTTCTTTGACATTACAACTTTCATTTCTTTTTTTGGATTCAAGTCTCTTATTTCTCATGGCACCTTCAGGCTCTTAGCAGCATAAATGCTTGGGTTCGACATTACTATTGCGGATGTCTAGCAGTCCAAAAGACATGCCAGCGTAATAACTCAATGGATTGCAAACTTGTGATTTAAATGGATCAAACAATTCAGATATTATTCTTTGTTCCTCCCCTCTGTAAGCACATTGGGCCATTTGTGCCACCAAGTGTGGTTGGTTGAAGACGTTAAGGACTGCTTATGAGGAGCTGAGACCGGAATCGGACTCTGCGCTGCCAGCCCGGGCCTTGGACACGCAAGGAGCTGTTGAGCAGGGAATGGAGTAGCAGGAGCAGGAGGAGCTCTTCAGGGTCTCCTCCGTGATAACTTCCCGCAGGGAGTGTTGCTCTTCTACCTGGAAGATGTTTGGCTGTTCTGCTTGGTCCTCACAAATGCTAGAGTAAAAAGACAAACAAAACGAGCCATTGTTGGCATTATAAAACTGGAGATCCACATGAATAACAGACAACCCAGTGTTCCAAAATCTGTGTTAAGAAGTTCCAAATCTAAGACCATTGGAACGGATCAATCATTGGCAAAGAAGCAACTAGAAAATGACTTCATATTTATGGATCAAGTTAGGGGAATAAAGTATTACAACAAAATCTGCAGGATTGAAAGATGCAAATTAATAAGTGTCCCAAAACGCAACATTTCATGCAGCCTGTATTTGTTAACAGAAAACTTGCTTCAATTTTTCTAAGAGGAGTGATTGCACTAATTGCCTTTTTGTCAGCAAGGGCCTTTCTAATGCCAGAAATCTAACTTTCCTGATGTGCCACTTGTTTAAGAGACAGCTGGAAGCCTGTTTCATCAAATAGCGGCCAGAAGGCAGGCAAGCTTAGCAGGGCGCTAAGCAGAGCTATAATCCCATTAAGGCGTCTCATTTTTAACCACTGTGGATCATTCATGTTAACCTTCGTCACATGGCCGTCCAGCTCCGGAAAAAGGAACTGAGGCTGTCCCATATCAAGAACTTCAAAGCTTGTCTGTGTAAATGGAAAAAGACCAACCCCACCCCCCATGTTCATGTTATGATCGCGGCATCCAATGCAATCACTGTTGCTTTTAGGCTTCGAACTCCACAGAAGCAAGCTGTCAAAATTAAAAAAAAAACAGCGGGTGCAAACGATAGGAAATTGCATCGCCGCGACGGGGCCAAATTCACTGTGGTGCCTGATCAAGATGCAAAGGAGTCAATAGGAGCTATTAGGCTTGAATGCAGACTTTGCTATTTAAGACCCCTCCCAACCAATTTCATTCAGTTAGTTAAAAAGTTATACACGTTGACCATGGTTGATCAGGGTGGCTCAGTTGGTGCTACCAATATGACAAATAAACAATGTAGATTAGGAGAAACAATCTCATGCAAGCCATTCATATTTCGTGCCTCCTGCTTTAAACTGAAGTTAAAGAGACACTAAGTCATGTCAAAGTTTACCCGGAAATGATCAGGCATAGAAAAAAAAAAAGAAAAAAAGAAAAAGTGACCCATCTATGAGTTTACCAGACTTCAAAATGATTGACAGGGCAGTTGACCAATCAAACCATTTCTATCTGTATGTTAGGCAGTAAACAACAAGTTTGGAACATTTGCTTCCATGAAAGCGTGTCTCACTGAGAAGAGAGATGGTAATTTCTTCAGGATTAAAACTTATGAGAAGTCAACCGTCTTGCATCATTATTGAGGAACATGTCTGTTCCTGATACATGAGTCAAATATGAGCTTTCAAGCAGTATTTGAGAGGGGAACCAAAACCATCCAAGGAGTATAAAGTGAGTAAATTATATTTCAAATAAAAGAAGCCAACAACATCAACCAAAAAAAGCGATGACAGGCAGGAGCCAGAGAGACATTACGGGAATCTGAAGGACTCGACTCAAAATTTGGCACCAAGCATTCACAAATTCTGCAAGGAAAGAAGCAAAGTTAAACAACAGCCTGAAGACGTAGAAGGTTCTGATTTAAGATATATTCGGGATCTGTTTCGGGGGTGGGTGGGGGGGCATTGCAGGTCTAGAACTCGGAACCCCGCAGGGTTCTGGGCAAAGGGGGCGACTAGACAGCGGTGTCGCTGAATGGAAGGAACTGAAAACAGCTGAACAAACAGGTCGCATGAGCAGCCAGGGTTCAGCAGTGTCACGGCAAAGAACGAAACAACACGGCCTTTGACCCACAGGCAAAAGCAAGGTCTTACATAACACGACTGGAACACTTCATGCTCTCTGTCCACGTGACCGGTTAATTAATAATCAAACCATTGCCAGCGGACCCGTGTTCCCAGATTACACATTCTTATAGGGAATACCAAGATAAAGAAACAACTCTGCGGAGTCACCTGGATGGGCCCCGTGTTAAACCTGAGATACGATCATTACAGCAAGTGAAATATGCAGCACAGGGAATTTTGGTGAATCATAGATGGTAGAAAGTATTAAGTTTGTTTCCTGAGGGCCAGACTACTTGGCAACAAAAACCCCTAAACGATTTAATGAGTCTGAACTAAACCAGTAAAGCTCTTCATGTAAAACCTACAAATAAAAAAACTCAATTAACCGTCTGACAGGTCGCATGAATAGAATATCAGGATCAACCGCAGCATGAGACAAAAAGGAAGTCCTGAGTCAGTGGAAAGTGAATAAAAAGCGAACAAAATTGCTGAAACATAAAAGAGACAATTTAGTTCACTTGTGGAAGATAGTGGGAAAGTGTTATTACGATGATGGAGGTATAAAAGATACAAATGACATGAAAATAGTTTGTCTGGACTGGTTATTAGAGACATAGATCTATGCCGGAAAAGCTTTTCCACAGCGCCAAAATCAACGCTAGTTTAACAGTTTGGAACGCAGGGCTTGTATAATTCTTGGATGTGTATGCAGGAAAAGAATTACTGTGGAAAAAAGGTGACGAGGGGTTTACTTCGAGAATTCCCCCACAGATGACAATGCAAACTTGCATGTTTTTGTGACTCTTGCAGTAAACTAACAGGTTTACGGATTAACAGGCTCTTTTTACACAGCTAGACAAGGAAGCAAGTCACTTGGCTTTTTGGAAAACGATCAATTTCATGCATTAACATATGCCATGTTATTTTGTGGCTGCAGTGATCTGGCAGCACTATACAGCCTGTCAGGGCTGAAAAAAAAAGTGTCTAGGTCCCTTTTTGACATATGTACAAAGCTCCACCCAGCTGCACCTGAGTGCACTCACAAAATACCAAGAATAAACTGGGTGTGGGAAGACATCAGGAAACTCCTGAAAATCAGGGACTCAAGAGGAGAATTCATCAAGAATCACCTTCAATAAGAGTGATTTCTCTAGCTTTCGATGTGTTCAACACTGGGGGAACAGAATGGAATAGAAATAAGGTGGATTTGTGTTGGAATGTATCTGAAAGTGAAACAATGCGCTAGTGCTCTACAAATACCTATATATTCACCCTTTGTTGCAGTTTGAACTGCTGATGAGTGTGATAACGGTTCACTTTACATAAGAATATTGCACTCCAATGATTACATCAGCAAAATTGCAGGACAACTGCATACCTTTTACTGTAAATACAAAACATAGTAGCATTTACACACACTTGATATCTGTGGGAGTCGCTGACTAGTTGGGTGTGTGTTGTAAAGGTTCGGCCTACCTGTCATAGATCAGCCCATCGATTCCCTGCTCTCTCAGCTTTCTTCTGTTCTCGTGGTCGTTGTTGTCATCTCCCCAACAGAACACCACCAGGCCCTTCTCCTGGGCCTCTCCTATGTAGTTGAGGTGCTTGAGCAGCTCCTCGGTGTGGGCACTGATACCCTGGAGAAAATATTTCAGATATCTATATATCTATGTGTTCATATATTTATTTATTCGATTTATTTCAAGCACCTCAAACAATATTTTTTCATTGCCATGCTAATTATGGAAAATGGGCTTATAAAAAAATACACACATTTGTTTTGAAGATGGATCCAATTGGCCATTTAGGCTTGGGATATTTAGGAGGATTTGAAATCATTCCTTTTTTTTTTTTTTTTTATTGAAATTGTATAAAATTAGTACAACCGAGTTCCTCTCAATTGCTTTGTTGCCTAAATCACAGCAAACCCAAGTTAAAAGCAGCGGCCAAAGACATACAGCTCAGGTGACGGTGAATGGCTAATAATGTCTACACTTCAGCTCACTTTCAGTCAAGTTTTATCACTTCTCAATCAGTGGCAAATGTAATGGATTCAGACAAAGGGTCTGGTACAGAGCATTAGTAAAATGGCGTGTGTTTGAAATATCTTCGGCGGTGTGAAATCGAGCCACTCAACAATGTGGAGCGATGAGTGAAAACTGCTCACCAGAATGTTCTCACTCTGGGCGAAGCTAATGGCGATCTGAGTGGTCTGGCAGCGGATATCCATCAGCTCTGGATACCGGTCGGAGATTCCCTGAGTCAGGAAGAGAATGGGGTACTTGTTCTGCTTGTGACGCACCCTGAGGGACAAATACAGAAAGGACAATTGTGAAGAAGATGCTGATCTACTGCTTCAGTACATAATCACAGATGACTATTCAGACAAGCACGTTAATTCGACAAGTTGTTGATTATATGTTTGGGATTCTACATATCATGCATTCTATAGCTTTGTGAGCGGACAAAAGGCTTGACACATGTTCGATATGAGAACTCGCATTGCCACCTGAACCAAAGCCTGACAAAAAGAAAGTGTCTTCAAATGTTTAGCTCCGCTGCTAATCGCTGTTAGAATAGCCAACTTTAGAATATTGTGATTGATTTTTTTCAACTGACCATGCTACAAAAATGTCACAGATATAAAGATTTCGGCATGCTGGGAGGGTGATTGCGGTGCCACCCCATACCTGAGCAGGTAAGGGACAAGAGTTGGTTCTGTGATACTGCACTGATTTAGAATACTTCTCATTAAACACAGAATATTATTGGAGCTTGAAATGCATATTCCTACTAAATGTCGTGAGATTTTAAAAAAAGGTCGCTTTAGTTGAAAAATAAAGGTTACGAAAAATGTGATAGCATTTCTCCGCCATGACAGTGGGAACCCTGTATAAAAGCCAGAATACGTTTTACAGACCGCTAACAGCTCGCATTGACTCAGGATTGCAAGGACTGGCCCTCTTGTTTCATCTCAGCTTTTGAAAGTTTGGATGAAGCATTAGTTGGGCTTTGTATTGAGCATTAGAACTTCATTTGACAACTCATGCGTGCCCTTGTTAGCAAATTGTGCTTCCGGAAAACATCAAGGCTCTTCACTGTGACCGAATGTGAGGAGCACACGGCCTACTTCATTTCATCCTGCTTACATGGTGCAAATGTCAGGGTCAAAGCAGGAGAAGACGATTCTTCTTTTGCCCCCTTTCTGGAGAACGCAAGACAGGACAATGTCGAGGAAGCTATTCATGTTGAAATAGGAAGCGAGATTGCCATCCCATGATCCATCCTGTCGATGAAAAACAAAAAACACCCACATATTGAGAAAACCCTTGTATTGTAGCTGGCAGTGGCCAAAAGGCCTATTTCATTACTCATTTTGTTATCCTCACCTTCATCTGACAGATCCATTTGAGCTCAATGTTGAAGCCCACATGTTCAGGAATCGCTTGGAAGATCTAATAAAAAAGCCAAAATGTTTGTTTTAAAATAAAAGCAGTCGAGGAGATTTTCCATTCATGACTGGTGATGGTGATCTGGTCATTTACCTGTGAGAGTGAGGGGAACGGCTGATGCTCGTCAACTTCCTCCTCATCCTCCATTAAATCTAAACAATGACAAAACCAACGGCTCCATATGCATATTACGAGTTTAATGTCAATTTAATTGAAATGGATTGTTTTACAAATGTTGCTACTGGGTTAAAATATCAATCATCCATAACGAAGCCAACTTAAATCCTTCATGGTGGATCTGACTCAAATGTTTTGACTAAAATTAAAGCATAATATACCTTTGTCATCGCTCCCTTTCATGGCAGCAACATGGGCCAACTGTCAAAACGAAAACAAGAATGAACTGTCATCGATTCATTCTATCAGGACGATCTATTCCTTCCATTATGACTTAAAAAGGTCATTAATAGTGTTTAAGGTGATTATATTAATTCTCGAGCGATTTCTGGTGTGTCTGCTAAAAATGCAATTTATGCATTTGTCACAACCCTATAAATAAAGCCCAATTTTTTTTTTTGACAACTGTACCCTTAAGTATATCAGAAAGAAAAGATTTATCTAATTTCATCTGCATTGCCAGATTAACATGCAACCCAATCTTTCACCTTAGGGTTAGGTTCACCTGATATTGAAATTTCACTTTGCGAGCCAGTGAAATTGGGCCCAGCCTTTATTACACAGATTAAAATGATGCATTCATGTTATCTTGACTCTGCGGGTATTTTGCCTGGTTAAAACTCCAGGCGGATTTATCAGCATATCAGATATGTCAGTTGTAAAATGTGGCAACTATCAAGCAAAATATATCTGCCATGAGTGTTCAGCTCTCTCATTGGGCGAGGCTGGTTTGTGCATCATAAAAACCTCTTGCTTTTTATTTCATGCTACCGGGGGAGACGAGCTCCGGAACTTGCGTTATTGAGATATTATATGTCGATGATCAAAAACAGGCTCAGTGCAAACACAAAGAGCTGGCTTTGGAAGGTATAGGACATAGTCGAATCACACATTTGCAGAACAGGTGGATGTCTTTTGAAAAGAGAATGCAGCAAGTCCAGTTGCTAAAAGACTCCAATCAGTCAAGAAATACATATAAAAAGTAAATATGGATGGAAATGAGACAAAATTCTTCAATCGCTGCATCTAAAACATTGCTGGAGGATGGAGGGAAAGAGGATAGTAAGTTAGTTGGTGTGAGAGAAGAGGATGCATTCGTCATTACTGATGTCTATGACCAGCGTTTTTTCACCATCTCTTCAAGATCGAAGATTATGAGGACCCTGAACGTATCTCATGTCCTCAATCATCTCCATTTACATGGAGAGGGAGGTTGTTGTCAGAGCATACCGACATGTACCCTGTCCTGTATGCTGGCTACTGATGGTGTTGGCCAGACTCTGTCCCTCCATCCGCCCTGAAGCGCTATGCTGATCAACTGTCTCTCCGGTGTTTACTGACATATTTAACACCTCACTGGACACATGCCACGTACCAGTCTGCCTCGAGGCCTCCAATATCATGCCCGTCCCCAAAAAACCAAGGACCACAGGACTCAATGAGTACGGACCCGTTGCCCTGACCTCTGAGGTGATGAAGTCATTTGAGCGCATTGTGTTGTCCCACCTAAATTCCATCAGACCCTCTCCTGGACCCCCTGTAGTTCGCCTACAGAGCCAACAGGCCTGTGGACGCTGTGGTAAACTTGGCCCTCCACTACATCCTACGGCTCCTGGACACAGCAGGAACCTAGGCCAGGATCCTGTTTGTAGATTTCAGCTGTCTTCGACATAATCATTCAGGCTCTGTTCCGTTGCAACCTCACCCTGGCTGTGAGCTCATCACACTATTTTTCTTGCAAGGAGCTGACTCCACTGCGGTGATAATTTGGCACAAACTTTTTGTCGAGGACAAAGGGTATTCATGGACACAACACCGGTTTGACATGACGCAAGTTGTGCCGTCAACATCTGCAAGTTTGAAATTTCTAAACAAAGATGCAGGCAGATTTCTCCCGAAGCTTGCGTTCTCAAAAAATTGCCCAAGTTCCTGTATATTTTTCCGCTACCACGATGTGGTAGGCTTATAGAGTATGCAGTTGGAAGTGTACAAGTTGGCATTTCATTTTTTTTTTCACATTTTTTTAAGCTAAAATTGCATTATATGGAGATAATAAACTTTGTTACTGAAATTTTGCTTCATCTAATCAAGAGTATCAGAGCTCACTGAACTCTGAAACGTACTCTCTGTTCTCTGGAGCTTTAATGTTGGAAGAAATAGCAGAGATTTTTAATTATGAAAGAGTTAAATCCTCATTAACTGTACACTGCTTGCAGATACAATTCAAACTGGTGTGTTGGCCAAAAAACGGAAAAAGGACCAAATACAAGAGTATTAAGTTACCTTCAGAAGCTGCAGCTGATCATACGTCAAGTCTTTGACTGGTACCTCAATCAGTTCCAGAGTCTTGTCATTTTTCTGTCAAGCCAGACCCCACAAAGCAATGTCATGTTAAGACAGGCTTAAAACTAATTATACAAAGTACTTTAAATGTCCATCATCCAGTGTGGTACCTTCTTGGTGGAGATGCAACACGTAAGGTCGTGGTAAACAATGGGAACAGCATCTTTAGAGAGGTGAACATCAAACTCCACATACGCTGCACCCTGTGTGTACACATAAAATACCCGCTGAAAACAGAGGCAGTCAAAAGCACTGTCATTACTCATGCATTAATAACATTGTTAGCTTACATGCTTGGCAGCACTTTTGAAAGAGGCAATCGTGTTCTCTCTGACCCTGTGGTGCCTGTAAAATGAAAGTTAAACAAAACAAAACAACGCATATTGACAGGAGATCGATTAAGGATTCACGTAATGCTTCGATTAACGCTGCAAAATTGCTCAATGCATTAATACCTAAGGAGGTTTTCAGGGAGTTTGCAAAAGGCAAATATTCAGCATGAAGTGTAGATATTTCACCAGAGCAGATAAATAGAAAATAAATGTCTTGTTTACAAAGGTACTATAGTAACTTATTTTTCCATCTGGTCAGGCTGATGTAGATGTAGATCTGCTGTATTACATACTTGGCTGTGTGTGTGCTGCCAGCTCCTCTGTGACCCACATCTAGAGCACTTCTTTTCTTCCAGTACTTCGTGAATGAGGAACTCATGTTACACTGCAGCGCCTGGATGGGTCGGATCACCAGGTAATCCACTAAGAGAGAAACAGGTTTTCAAAAAGGACAATTAGGAGGGGGAAATAAAAGCCAGCAAATTTTATTTTACAGTTAAGAAATAAACAATGCAATGTAAACTCTATGTCCTTGGTCAATCATTTTAATTTCCCTAAGGGAACCTGCCCATGGAGTTAATAAAAGATTTCTTCTTCTTCTTTTCCTTTCGGCTTTTCCCTTCAGGGGTCGCCACAGGGAATCAACCTCCTCCATCTAACCCTACTCTCTGTATCCTCCTCTCTCACACCAACTACCTTCATATCTTCTCTCACTACGTCCATAAATCTTCTCTTCAGTCTTCCTCTAGACCTCCGGCCAGGCATCTCCCATTCCAGCATCCGTCTACCAATATAGTCCCTATCCCTCCTCTGTACATGACAGAACCATCTCAGTCTGGCTTCTCTGACCTTCTCTCCAAAACATCTAACATGAGCTCTCCCCCTGATGGACTCATTTCTGATCCTATCCATCCTCGTCACTCCTAAAGAGAACCTCATCATCTTCATCTCTGTGACCTCCAGCTCTGCCTACAAGATATGCCAACTATATTCAAATCTAGCCACACACAGTTCCTTTGCAAAGACTGCTGGAAATTCCCATAAAGGAGATAGAGAAGAAACTGGAAAAACAGGCTTTTCACATTTGTCTACCAGCATTTTCACTAGATTTGACAGCTGTATACAATCCTCTGCCTGGGTTTATGCAAATACTGTACTTGCAACGAATTGCAGTTTCAAAGATAAGCTAAGGGCATGATTTCTGACACGTCACGGCCCGTTTGTCTCCATAAAAATATTTGTGAGGGTAATTTGTCAAGATCGACAAAAACTCACCTCTGACTTTGCCGATGGTCTGTCTGGAGTTTCGTCCCATTATTGGAAGTGTGACAACACCATTGTCCTTGCCACTCTCCAGAAATGAGGAGGACAGAAGGCAAGCTGTGCCCACATGTCCTGGATGAATGTCCCCCTGGACAACATGTTCACTCAGATCCTCCTGTTGATGAAAACGTGGTATTTGAAGAAAAGTAATGTACTCAAACAACCCAAAAAAAACATTGCTGTTCTTGTTATTTGAACAACAGCTGAATAAACAAGGCTGTGCAGAAGCACCAACGCCATGTTACCTCAAAGAACTCAAAGATGAGCTCAAGGTTGTCTGGGTCCATAGTGTGGATACTGTACTCAGTCCATTTGGACGGCTCCAGCGCGTACCCACATTCAGGCTGTGAGTGACGCGACTTATAGCCGTTGGCAGTGATCATGCTGATCTCCAGAGTGGTGGTCATCTTCTGCAACGAGGAAGGACTGAGCGTATCTTCGTCCTCGTCTTCCTCCTCCTCAATGCCTTCCAATGTCAGTTTGATTCTGGAGAAATGACCAAACGAGAAACGGTAAACTAACTATTTGAGAACTGTGTGCTTTTCATATGATCCTGTGTACAACGCGTATGAAAGCACTTATAAAAGTCAAATTGCAAATGGTCTTTCTTTCAAATGACTAATTTTAATGAAGTTCTGTTGTAACACTCGAGACAGGATAACTATTCACTGCTTTCACTTTCAAATTAAACTTTCTTTATGCGGTGTTAAATTTCGATCTTGGCCTCTACCCTACCTGAAGCGAGACTTCTTGAATTTCTTCTTGGTGATGGACACCGGAGACGTCTTTGAATAGTGCAGACGCAGGCGGATCTCTGTCTGGCATGTCAGCCATCCAGAGTCAACACAATTCACCCCATCTGCGGAAAGGGAAGTAACAGAAAGGAAGTTCTGTATATCTACTTTGTTGACTCGATAGTCTCCTAAGTAAGATTACCTAGTTTTTTTGGCAACAATATTTGCATCTATTTTGTATATGAACACAGGAAGTAAATCATTAGGAGTTCCTTATTTTGCAAGAGAATGTAACTATCTTATCAGACTTCCATTAATACTAATATGAAATATGAAAGGCAATGGAACTTGATGATACAACTGAAAGATATGCACTTAATGGTTGTAAAAGGACTTACTGTGAATTCCAAACTGTCCATCATCCACATTCAGATGTGAGGCTATAGAAAGAAAAAAAAAGGCATGAGAGAAACGATAAAGCGACACAAGCTAAAGATTAAAAAGTGAAAACATATCAAACCAGAGCATAACCCACATGTGTTTTTATTTGAACTGAAGCCGTGAAAACCACAAGGCTTTCCCAATATTTGATCTGCCTCTTTAGTTTCACTTCAACACTTTGAAGAATACTAATAACTACATTAAAGCAAACTCACACAACCCCAACTTGGCACGACACAGAAATAAACCACTATTTATCAATTGTGACCGGTAGTCATTAGATTTTCCAGCGGGACGCTCTAGAAAAAAGCACAACATTGATGTTGTTGACAAACAGCAATTTGTCAAGCAGGCTGCAGGTTTTATCTGTTAAGCTGACTTTGAATGACCTTTGTCTCGTTCAGACATGCACAATAGAGCATTTACTACAATATCGCGTCATGACAGCTACTGCAGTGTTTTCTCCGCAATTATGGACTATTCCAGCACACCCTATTTTGACAAGGTAATGCTAACGAATACTTTATGTTGGCCAAGAACATGCGGGTGTTTATTAGAATATGGTGAATGTTTCCGACCGTCAATTTTGTGCATACTTTGCTCTTGAACATAGTCTACGATCAGCTCATATCTCTGAAACAGAAACCTAACTCTTGAATTTTGACAAGCTAGAAGGGTGTTCATCTGACGCAGGAGTGGGCAGGGAATGGGAGTTCGAGAAGGGGTTAGAGTATGACAAACTAAACCAAACCCAAAAACACTGTGCAGCATTCTTCAGTTGGTTATACCTGTGGGGCTCATCGTGCGAGGGTGATGATGGGTCTCCCACAAACTGACTATCACTTGACAAGGGCCACCTGCACTCTGCAATGCCAATGTTTAAGTACAGGGTTAGGGTATTCAAATCAGATACAAAGTGTTGCGTTTCAGTCTAGTCGCAAAGGTATCTGTGGACTAGGGTGTGAGAAAGGAATTAGAGCTGGTATAGTCACCAAACCCCAGCTAGGGAAGTCAGCCACCATGGGTTGAAATCTGAAAAGGGGATTTGTTAGTGAAGGGGAAAAATATGGAACATTTTTATTTATGTTAAATATCGGGTTGCTTGTATAAAATCTGTATTCAAGGATAATTGTGTTGTCTGTAAATGTACCAAATGTGAAAGTCTGGCATATCTAAGAGACAGATATGCTCTGAGGTGCAGATTGAAAAAATAATTTCAGAACTTTCGGGATCTGAAGCATTGAAGTGTATGAGTCAATTCAAATCTAAAAGAAAGTGCCACAGATATAAAAAAAAAGAAAGAAAGAAAAAGTCAGTCTCAGTGAGTGCTCCACCCTTGGAAACAGACAAATGTGATAACACAATAAATCAGTCTCAACAAAGTAACCACAGATGAAAGCAACCTAGAAAGAACAATTAGAGTATGTGAAAGGAACCCCCCCCTAGACACACACATACATACAAAGGTCATGTCCCAAGATGTTTCAGTTGGAATAAGAGTCCAGGTATGTTTGTTTATACATCTCGAAAAGGCGCATGTGAAAAGATAAGAAGCTGACTGGAAGTCTGCCAAGTGTGACTATTTACATAACATTTGCTTCCACACAGCATTTATGAAAAAAGTGTGGTGCTTCAGTCATTTTACGTTAAATGCTTCAAAATATGCCATTTCTAGTTCATGGAAGCTTTAGTCTTGGAAACAAAAACTTGACAACCATGCGTGTGCTTTCTTTAAACAATGTGACCAAATGCAAGCGTCCAGTCACCAAAGCTCAAGAAACAAGCAAAGCCAAAAATGGCAAAACAATAAAATCAACCTCTTTTCCTGGTAACTCCTGACTACATCAGAATCTTAAGTAGATCACTGATGAAATAATCAGATGTATCTCTAACCTTAAACAGATGCCAAACAAACAGAAAACCTGGCCCACCTTTGATTCCAGGAAGAAGCCTTTAAAATAGCGATACTTGGTTATCACCCCTTTAGGTATACTGACGGTTGCTGTCCATGTGTTTCTGCCAAGAGAGAAATTGCATGACATTTGAATCGTGAAGGAGACATAAATTGAGACGCATGTTGGAAATTCACAAGACAGCTATGTGAGATGCTGAATTCACCCTTCATCGCCGAGCGGGTGTAAGGTAACAGCATTTTGATGGCTCCAACTTCCTAGGGCTTCACAGCTACCGACCACTGCGAAAACCTCCCCTGCAGAGCATAAACAGCTCACATTTAGCATTCCTTTGAAGGGCACATGTGTGTCTTACAAGTGGATCCAACCTTTGTGCTTGGTCAAATAACACTGTTCTTTCAAAACATCTATATTTTGGCGTGTGGTGAAGTAAATCCTTTAAGGCCAGAGGAAAACCACTGGGGGGGTCAAAGTTCATTCTGAAAAGCATCAACTCTAGAACAGCCATCATACCGAGAGAGGTTTCCCCTCTGACGGTCAGGGTCACCTGAGTGCTCTCCATAGCCGGCGCCTGTACAGATTAGGGCTGAAAAACACACAGTACATTAATGTTTCCATGAATTTAATCATTGGGATTGAGGAAAAAAAAAAAACATTAGGAGTGCGGCTACTCGCTATTATAACGTTACGGTCATCGACATCGGATTGCGTTAAAGGAACACTGCAAAAGGCGATATAGGAAACAGATATCGTTGAAAAAATTCTAAAATACACGAATACATACAAACAGCTATAGATTAAAAAAGTACCTTTATAGGCATAGAATTGTCGACTGTTGGCAGGCTGGAAGATGGAGATTTCACAGTGAGCCAGGTTCGTGACGGCTCTTAGTCGACGGCAAACCTGAAACCCGCCGGTGGACCGCTGGCCATTACTCCCTGCGGTGAACACGAAACGTTGGTTCTCGTCACCTCAACATTACTACAAAAATAACTCTCATGTTAACCACACAAAAAAAGACTACCCGTGTGACCCCACTCGGTGGAGACAAACACGCACACTGTATGTTCGTGATATGTAAATCATGTAAAGCTGAATCCAAAGCTGTCGCTCCCCGGGAACGTCAAGCTCGCTAAAATGAAAAACAGCACTTCCTGTAATTTGCAAAAAAATGATTCTTATTATTTCGTCCGACCCTGTTCGGCGATTTGTCAGATCTAAATTATACTAATCCAAAATGAATATAATATCAATGATTCACGAGAATGAACACTTTTCTAAAATTGTTATATGTATTATAAGTGTTTTACTTTAAGCAAACCGAATACACAAAGTGCATACTCTGCAGTGTGGTGTTCAGTTCGAAATCTTGAAAACATATTTTCAAGTTTGACATTTATTTGTTTGCTGATGGAATCACATTTATGTTTTTCTGATTTATTTTATTTTGAAATTAACGCCGGTCTTATTTTTTTTCCTTTGCCGCTTACCGAATCTGGTTCATACCGCCGAGAGCCGGATCGGTGGTTCGGGGTCGGGAGTGATACGTTTAAGGACCAATGGTTCAACTAAAATTCAGATCCGAGTGCTAGAATTAGCATCACCATTCGACAAACGGCATCTATCGCTTACAGGTTGGTTTGAGGAATTAAACATCTTAGACTAATATTTACAGCCAAACCGTGTCAAAACATAACGTGTGATTAAAAACAAGGACATGCTCGTGATGCTTTTGGGCGGGTTTACGCGCTTCGTTCAACGCAACATCTCTGTTGACTTGTATTTACAGTAAACCGTTCAAAGTTAGCAAACCGATGCTTAACAAAGTGAATGTTTGGCAATAAGGGAACATACCGTTGGCAGAAATCGATATCCAGCTTCAGAAAAATACTATTTGAGAGTTGCGTCGAAGATGTAGAAGAGATGCCACGATGTTTATATTGTAGGAGGAGTCAGTGGTTGGTGATGTCATTGATACGGCATCTAACTGTTAAACGCAAACAAGTGTACCTCTCTGGTGAAGAGCTTGGAAGTATTGTCTACACGCCCCGCAGAAGCGATGGAATCGCTTTTATGTTCTTATTCCTTTTTTTTTCTTCATCATGAGCGATTCTGACAGTTCACAGTACCAACCATGCGGGTTTTAACCGTCACTGGACCGAATATCACAACGGGCAAGGCGAGGTCACGTGAACCGTTTGAACCAATAACATTTGGAGCTCAGCTGAGGGATGTAAACAATCTGTCCGTAGTGCAACGCCAAACAAAACAATGATTGTACAAAATAAAACACCTCCTGAACAAACTGCCTAAATTTCTCCCTCATAAAAAGAGACCCAGGGCTTTTAACTTTAACAGGGTTATAATATATGTTTCATAATTAAGCCTGTTTTACCCTGCTTTGCTATGTCTCATGCATTATGGTGCACACTAAGCCCCCGAGTAATCGTTTTGACCCTATTTTGATTATACTTTTGGTTGCATCAAAAAGATTTTTTTTATTTTCATTTTTATAGAGGAGTGCATGTAAATTTAGGGTGACACCATCTAGTCTGTTGTTCTGAGAGTATAGATGTCGCCATTTCCGAGTTTGCTGTTAGAGCACAGCAAACTGTTTGAAGTTTAAGTCCAGTCACGAAGTTGACAGTGTTTCAAAATCCTTCACAGAACACAGCGGAGGAATTCCCGTTATGTGGCTGCTTCACAGAACCAGCTGTAAAGCTTACATTAAAGGAGCAGCACTTGTTTCAAAATAGCTTAATATCTGTAGTTATGTGCCTTAATTGCACAACAGCCGCTTTCAAATGTCAAAATACCTGCACATAGCAGGTTTAATATTCCTCAGTTGCTGCATGTCTGCTCAGAGCCTTATAGAAATGCAGTATTGCTGCTCTTTGTCCTGTTGAAATATTTTCATCCCAATTTATTGCATAGGGTCCCGTCTTTATCTTTTTGCTTTAAAATCTAGGGAAATATCTGTTACAAATCATTAACTATTCAAAATAGTGTATGATGGCATTAACTATTAAAAATGTGAGTACTTGGGAAAAAAAATGACACCATTATCATTGGAAGAAGTATATTGGGTTATTGGAACATAAGTGCTCACTGAAATTTCAGTGTTAGAATTGTTTGTAAGAGCTGAAAAAACTAAAATAACCTTTGCTCATCATGTTTCACAGACTGCTTTTTTCTGTGATATCTATTTTATTGTGATCATTAAGTGATCATTGGTGATAAACCAATTTCTTTATCAATTCAGTAATTCTATCTTTTCAGCCTGAGCTGTTATGCTGCTCTTGTCACGTTTGTTTTGTACAAGGTTGCACAGAAGGCATGAGCAGCCATCGCATAAGACTTTCCATTTCCTCTGGTTTCCCAGGCTTCCCAAGACGACAAGCTAATCAGCATGTAATCTTGGGTAAATGTAATATCCAGCTCATTCATGAGCATTTTTCATCAGCCTCTCCTGGCTTTAAAACAGCTTTTGGATTTCCAAGTGGTGGGTCATAATTTTGACAGGATTTTATCAAATACACATTTGCCTGAAAATCCTAGCGGAGCCTTATTATGTGGATTTGTCAAATGCCATCTGAACGTCTGCATTACCGATTGATAAAGGAAAATATAAGTTCATACATATATAATTTTGTTTTGTCATAATATATAATGACACAAACCAATTAGCCAACTCTTCTCCTTCTATATTAAAATCTCAACACGTGCAATGAATCGAATATTTCCTTTAGAAATTACAAAAATGCAGAAATTCTTTAAATTACCACATCCACTCCTGCAGATTTAATTTCCCTGCAACAAATCAACAGCAAAATCATACGAATATTTTTTTCAAGTCAAAAAAAGGGATCTGTGTTTTTCTGAAGTGAAATGGCTCAACTCAAAGTTTAGGCTTTTCCTCCCTCCAGTGTTCAAATGAAACCATTACTCTTGGTTGGGGGGGCCTCACTGAGTTCCTCTGGTGGCCACAGTCAGGATTGCATCAATACCACAGGAGATATGAATGAATGAATGAATGAATACTTTATTGATCCCGAAGGGGAAATTCGTGTGTTACATTAACAGTTTAGTTGCTGCAACAGGCTGCCGTCTATAGCTGGCAGCATCACTATTAAATGATATATCATGAGATATATCAGGCACGGCAATTTGACAAAAATATGTTTTAACAAATGCCTTGAAGAAAAAAGATTATTGACAAAGCAAACCAACCAAACAAATATGTAGTTAATGTCATTATCCTGGAGAAACAGGGGTGAGGAACCCAGAGAGGAACAGGTCGGCTGGGAGGGTGGGAGTTTGTGTGATGACTGAAGGGAACCAACGTGTTTCTGTGATGAGTGAGGAGAGTCGGCAGTATTAATAATCAAGTAATTTCTCATTTCTTAAGCACTTTTTCATCACAAATCACCTTTGGCCATTAAACCTATTCAAATGTGTTTGTTTTTTTTTCTGCATGCAGGACGCTTTCATCATAGTCAAAGATTACTCATCTGACAAGAGATGAAAAAAAATATGAATAGCTGGAACTTAGTATACTCCTCTTAAACCCAACATGCAGAATGGAGGTGTTTTGTTTTACACGCTCTGCAAAGCACATAGATTTATTCAATGCAAGTGACGTTTGAAAATCAAGCTTTGACCAGAAGGGACACCGTTCCGGTGTCGCCACGTAAAATAGTAAAAATTATCCAAATAAAAGGAAAATGTGATTACCATTAACCAAGCTTTATATTCATACTTACTGATCAGTGAGTGTACATTATTAATAATCATTATTATTATTAGCAATGCTAATTGTCTTCAGAAGCATACATTATCATCAAAAAAATATTGTTTGTGTGAAAGCCAAGGTTGCCTGCTTGTTGTTTACCTCAACAACACTCCTCCCCCTGCCACGGTTGTAGAAATGTGATAAAAACGTCAAACTCCATTTTGAAATGAAACACGTTGCGTCTAACCACACCTCCTGATGATGAATTCGCACTTAGCCAGGCCTGGATGGCCAACAGACTTCATTCCCCCCGTGCCTGTGGGGAAAATGACGCCTCAAAAGTCAGCTTTGGATTAATAATGAATGAATCCTGGCACTGCAGTTGACATCATCTTAGATTCTAATCCCATGGAAGCAATGTGTTGTTGTCTCACTGTGTTTTATTTTGAATGCCTTAATCAAGGTGCAGGCGCTTTTTTTTCCTGCAGAATAATCCCATCTATCAGTGATGACCCCACCCCTCCCGACCTCCACTCCCACGCTCTCCCACCCCTCGCTTTAAAACCCCCATGCTGTGTCAGAAAGACAAACTCGGCATTTGAACACTTTCAAGAGCTCATAAACCGCCTGAGAGCTGAGGGGATGTTGCGCTGTAAATTTCAAAAGAAGAGAAAATAAAAGCGGTTCCTCAAGACTGAAGTCCCAAGCTGCAAAAGAAAAAAACAGGCATGAAAGCTTTTATTTTCACACCCAGGGATTTTGTGTACTCTTATTCCTAGCCAGATCAACTATTCATTTTAAACCTGTTAATTTTTTTATTAATTTTACCAAGATAGATGAATATTTTAAAGGCGTGATTTTGTGCTTACTTGATCGCTTTTATTTTGAAAAAACCAAAACAAAAAAGGAACAACAAACACCCAGCTTATCATCATCAGCAAACACCACCTGCAAGAGGGTAATTTCCCATTAATGTGTCATCAGCGCGGTGGAGGGATTACATGAGAGATAATGCCTTGATGGCTATCTAACACTGGAACAGGACCTGGAAGGGGGGCCTATACTTCCACAGATCAAGCATGATCTCACCCCACCTGTCGGAGGAAATGAGCACAAAGGCGGGAGAGAGAGAGAGAGAGGGAGAGAGAGAGAGTGAGAGAGACAAAGAAATAAGAGATGTTTTATCTCGGTTTTGTAAAAACAGAGACAGGAAGAGCTGGAAAGCCGCTGGCTGCAGTCCGGGGAGGGTGGTGATGGTGGTGGTTTGTGTGTGTGTGTGTGTGTGTGTGTGTGTGTGTGTGTGTGTGTGTGTGTGTGTGTGTGCAGGGGGCTCGGCTGTCTTTATCTGCGTGAAGGATATTTATATCCAAGGGCTAAATATGATTTACTTTCAAAAAAACAGGTATTATTCTAGTTTTTTTTTCAAAGACTCAGAAATGATGGAAGGATAGCAGGTTGGAATTCAGCTTGTCTTTTAATATCCGTTTTCTCGGCAGTTATCAAATAACGGAATCGTCTGACACACAACTGTTTCTTTCATTTTTTCAGTGATCAGTGTCATGCAGTTAATATCCCACATGTAACATCATAGCAGATTTCATACAAAAATCCAGGTAAAATATATTGATTGGGTGTAAAGGGGGCAAAAACAACTTGCACAGAGGAAAAGCAAGCAAAAGCACGATAGTGGAGGAAATTACAATGCGTTTTGCTCCACTGATGTTACGATTCATTTACATAAAATGACTCATACCCCTCAAGTCCAGTGAAGACCAATCTCCACTTCAGTTAGTTTGAATGTGATTGAGTGGAGTTTTTCCTTCCCTGTGACCTAAATGAGATGCTTCAAACCCCCCGGTGGATCAACTGGTAACGTATGATCACAAGGCTTAAATCATTCCGCTTATCCTGCACACACTGAAACACACATATCCACACATAAAGGCCCGCTATAGGGATTGAACCTGGCACCTTCTTGTTGTGAAGCACTAGCATTGCATGTATATATATTTTTACATATAGCGCACTGAACTACTTAAACAATAACGCAACAAGTGCCTGAATCACAATATCCACACTTTATTATTAAAGTAAACCACATTCATACAAAACCTTCTCCATCTAACCCCGTTCTCTGAATCTGCTTCTCTCACAACACCTAACTTCCTGTCCTCTTTCACTCCATCCATAAATCTTCTCTTTGGTCTTCCTCTAGGCCTCCTGTCTGGCATTTCCAATCTCTTCAACCGATATATTCGCTATATTCTGCAACATCAGTCATAGAAAATAATGTGTATATTAAAAAAAAACGCAGTAAAATAAAACATTTGTTTTGATGATGCTCATATTATATGTGATATGGATACAAATATGAAGGAGTTTGCAACAAGATACAAAGTAGAACACTGCAAAACAGGAAGTACTCATTTGGGGACACTGTGGCTCAATGCGGCGCAACAGCAGTGGCTGTTTTTACATTTAGTTGTTTTAATTATGTTATGCTGGAAGGAAATTTGAAGTTTTATCATCTAGATTGTTAAGTATAAGGTGGTAGTCTTAGCTGTCTTAGATCAGTCTTTAACTAGTCTTGGGCGACAATATAAAACGTGTTAGATATCATCACAAGTGTTTCAGTCTTTACAATGATGTGACACAATCAACAACAAATAGATGAGCTTTAACAAAACCGGAAAGGGGAGACCCGGAAGACAAACAATCACCAGAGCGGTGTTGGCTGTGTTTGAGTATTTGTCGGCAGTATGGATGAAGGGGGAACGGCAAAGAACTGTGAGCAGAAAAGCCCGACTTGGACGATGCCAACTCTCCAACGTATCACCACCGAGTGGTGAAGGAAAAGCGTTGGCTTGAAAAAGCAGGCAGCTCTGCAAATACCCAGGGAAAATATCGCACGGTGGGAAAAAATTGCAGGATGAATTGAATTATCGTCTTGAAAATGGTGATCCTGTAAGATTGACAGTTTCAATACAATCTCAGTCTGAGACTAGGCTGGGACTAAAAACTCCAAAAACTTGTCATTAGAAGCGAGCAGGTATGACATGATAGTTTTTCCATATCTTTCCAAAGTTTTCTGTTGGGTAGCTTTAGTTATACAGAGAAGCCAAGGACATCCCTGTCTCCTTCTCTCTGTCTTTTATTTTGTTTTTAATTTGATAACAAAGAAGGCCCTGAAGGTCAAATCCCAACCCTTGTTTAGCTGCACTCACAACTTGACACTGTTGCCCTGAGACGTCTTCTCCATCCGCGGGCAGAAAGGCATGAACCTAACCCAGGAGTGAGAAGAGAGACGAGACGCAATAGCAAAGGGCAGGTCGTAGACGTCATTATCGGCCAAGTCATCGCAGGAGTCTTCGGACATCTCGGGTGGCAACAGGCCGCGCTCGCGTTTAGTGCCTATAACAGCGACAATGCAGGGCAAATGAGAAGAGACCAATAAAGTATCGTATTTTTGGACTATAAGTCGCACTTGTTTTTCATGGTTTGGCTGGTCCTGTGACTTATACTCAGGTGCGACTTATATACTAAAATATATAATTTCACATGTTCGTTACTTTCATAATGACAGCCACGAGAGTTCTCTCTAGGCTTGTGTGCCAGTATCTGCTATTCCTATTACTCCTGTACCACTGAAAATTTAAAATTTAAACATCAACTTATAAAGAAAACTGAGAAAGACTGAACACAAATGCCCCCAAAAAGAAAATCATATTCTGCAGATTACAAGCCGCAAGTAGTGAAATATGGAGCCGAAAACGGTAATCGAGCAGCCGAAAGAGTTTGGATTGAGCGAGAAACTTGTGAGGGACTGCCGAAAAAAGCGGAGGCTACTCGAACTGCAATGAAGAAAACAATGCTTATTGCGGGCTGAAAGCTAAATGAAGCTAGGAACTGATTCTGAGTCTGACGGCAGCCACGCAGAAAAGATAGCAGCGCGCTGTCTACCTCCGGAACTGACACCGAGGATGAAGAATTCAATGGATTTAGTGATTTGGAGTGAGATGGAACTTGGTAAACTTGTTATGCTATGTCGTTTATGCTATAGTTATCTGAATAACTTAATATGTTCATGAACATATATGACACCTATTCAGCCTGTTTTTCTCAATTCTATTGTTATTACTATAACTTGCCTTTCAAGATGAAATGTCTGTTCCTGGTCTCTGATTTTTTTAAATAAATTTCTCCCCAAAAATGCGATCTATAGTCCAGCGCGACTTATATGTCATTTTCTTCTTCATTCTGCATTTTTTTGGCTGGTGCGACTGATACTCCGAAGCGACTTATAGTCTGGACAATACAGTATTTATATCTATCTTTAACTTATATTAAAGAGAAAAGAGTTCATGATTGGTGACAGGAGAATTGGAGAAAGACTAAGCTTGCAGCAACGTTACTGGGCGTAATCTTCGTGCTTCGCCTTACCGGGAATTGTGTTGTCGAGCAAGAAGCCCAGCATGCCTCCGACAAACATGTGAGTCGTCAACAACACGTGCAACACCTGGTTCAGCTCGGCAACGCCTGATCGACGGAACCAGGAGAAGAATGTCATCAGTGAAATATCGTCGAACCGTCACTTGAACTGAAGGAAATAATGTCATGGAGAAGCTTGGGAAGATATCCTTCGCAGATCGCTGATTACTCATCTTTAGATTTCTATGATAAATAACCTTAAAATCAGTCATTACCCAATATTAGCATACATGTACCTTAATATTGAAAACGTGGAAATAAATGTTTAAAAGGACAGACCACTGATGTTCTGTCAGAATCTAAATATTTAAGTAACATTATAAATCTTTTATGTATAAGCAGATTTAACCAAGCCTCACTCATTATGTCATATAATTTAGTGCGTGTGTGCATTTTTTATTCATCTATTTTTTGTTTATCAAAAAATGCCCATCATTCAAAGCCGGACAAATTCATTCACCATACCTGTTTCCAAGCAACCGGGATGCTTGAAGATCCAGTTTGGGATGGTGAGACCAGAAAATACGGAGAATCCGTAAACAAAGATGTTTCTTGGGGAATTCATATCTGCCGACTACAAGATTTCATATTGAGATGACACTGTTGCTGTTAGAAATCGCGCTTAGTGAAAAATAAATACAGATACGATCAGATAATATACGTTCTACAATCAAAAACTATGTCTACCAGCAGGTTCGAGACCCCAGCGGCGCTGATGATCCCAAACATGATGAGAAACATCCCTCCCATCACTGGGGTGGGTATGGTGGTGAAGATGGCTCCAATTTTACCCACAATCCCCATCAAAACCATGAAAAAGCCACTCAGCAGGATCACCATTCGACTGCCGACCTGTTGTCACAGCAACACCAGCCATTGTTACATACAAGGGTTGGATGGTAAAGCCATTTATGCTAAACAATGCATTTATGTTTTGGAAAACAGATCTTAATTCATAAGATTTTAACTATTTAACTTCGGTGTTCAAAATAATAATTTCAGGGAAATCTTGTATTTAAAGTGATTTCAATCACTTATCTGTCATACTCTTGGAAATTTTTCAGAAAATCCTCTGCTGATTTTGAGATGTTTTTCACTCAATATTTAAAAAAACAACATGATTATTAGCTCCAGGCCTACTGCGACCCTGAAGGCAGGATAAGCAGAATAGATAATGAATAAATGAATGAATAATTTGATTTTTTTTCAGCGTTACTACCGGTAACTGTGAAAATTTTCATGCTGCTATTGCACCATTACTGTCCTACTTACTGACCTTTGCACTTTGAACTGTACCAATAAATCAAAAACAAAAAAAAGCTGCTGCTACTCTCTCATGCTGTCAAATATCAGTTTGTATCTGCATGCACTTTATACTTCCTACCTCATCGTATAATATTTACAGTTTAATATAACAGCGCACTTAAGTTTTAATTTGCGCTCCATTATTATCATGATTATTATTCACTAATATATATATTTATTAATATAATATATATTACTTATTAATTGTTAGTCATTAATTTTATCCAGAGGATGATTCATCTGATTGTATACAGTGGAATCATGTGGCGCAATTTTATCGTTATCATTATTGACCCTGGTATATTGCTCAGTGCAGTGATTCATTTGCACAATACATTTCGGGGGATTTAAAATAACCATTTAGTTGTTCCATACAGAGAAGACTCTCACCTTGGTGATACCCAGGGCAGCCACATTCTCACTGAATGAAGTGGTGCCATTGCCGGTGCCACAGGCCCCCGCTATCAAACATCCAATCCCTTCGATACCAATACCTCGATTGATGGCATGTTTGGGCGGAGGAGGCGCCCCCGACAGCCGGGCAGTGGTGTGGTAGTCGCCCACAGACTCAGCCATTGAGCATATGATCGCGGACATGATGCCCAGCACGCCCGCCAGGCTCACAGTCGGCAGTCCCCACTGACCTGGTGGTGGGAGGGCGGTTGAGGACATTCCATGTCAGTAGAACTTGTATGCTTGAGTTTGTCAATCAGAGGTCTGAGCGGAAAGGCGAGGTATGTTCAAGTAAGGAAACTTTACGACTGACATTTTTGATTTGCTGAACAATGTGATATATATTCAAGTAGTACTTTAATTTCATGTCCTACTCTAGTGGTTATTTTATCTAAATTCTTTTTTTCTAATTGTGTTTATGTACTTGATAACCATGCTTTGCAATTTAAGTCATTGCACTTTTTACTCTTATTTTTGTTTACTTACAATCACTAAAAACGGATTAAATCAAAAGCAATCGTATTGCGGGAATAAACTTTTTACGATGTTTTTAGCAAGGTAACCCGACAGTATTTATTTGAACATACCAGGATAAGGCAGTGAGAACCAGGAAGCCTGACCCACTACATTTCCCTTGGTGTCAGTGCGGCCCAGGTGGCCGTACTGGCTCGGATCAGATGGTAGGACATCGTAGATGGTGAGGATGTAGCATAGTAACCACGAGATGGAGATTCCCAGCAGAATCTATTATCAAAATTCAATGTTAGCATCGGGACGGGCCATTCTATAGATATTAAGTGGCTAAATGCATGGCTCTGAAATCAGAAGCTACATGATATTTGCAAGGGGTGATCAGATTTTGAAGACCATACCGGCATAATCTGGAAGATGTAGAACTTGGATACGTGCAGTTTCCTGGTTTTGCTGTATATGGGAACGGGGACGGGAACGAGACGGAGATACTGGGAGAACAGGATGATCAGCACCATGGTACTGCAGGGAAGGGAGGACATGGACATGGACTGAAAAGACAGGGCGAGTAGAGGAGGACATAAATTATAGATCAAATTCCCAATCTTTAGATGAAGGTTCATAATCCTGTGCTCAAAGTAATAATGATCAGAATCATCAAAATTGAAGGGAAAAATATGAAAACATGGAATATTAGGTGAAGATGATCAGCTAAAAGGTTGATTATAATATAATGCAGTATCATTCATATATTTTTTTTTATTTTATTCTGGTATCAAAATTAAAGCCTGGTAACCATTTCGTTTTAAAATTTTGTCTTAATAATTTCTCACATAACTGACTCCTTAATGTTTCATATCACAATTTTTAGATTTTATTTGACAACATGCCCCCACCGTAGACCGAGAACACGCCAGAGGGATTAGATATCCAACGTGGATCATAATGACCATATCTAACTAATGAATATGACACTTTGAATCTAATCATTTCAAGTACTTTTGAATTTGTAGCTTGTTATCTTTTGCTTTTGGTGACTTTTTTGAAAAAAATCATTCATCAAAACTGTCCTTTCTCCTGGCTGGAAATAAGGTTTGGTGTGATACAATTGTAGGTGAACTCATCTTGAAGAAGAGGCTGCACCAGTGGGCCACTATTTTTGGCGCATGCGGTCATATCATTTTCACTTCCCGCCCTCTGCTGAGCCATTCACGGTGATATTACGCCGATACTTACAAAATGGAAATGCCCCAGTGGCTGCCGGCCTTCTTTCCCGCAGTGTCGAACAACGACAGGCCTATGAGCGAGACTATAGGGGACACGGTTAAAGGACCAATGAAGCGCATGAGGAAGCCGATGAGGCCGGAGAATCCAACCAGGATCTGGAGAAGAGAGGCCACCATGATCGAGCCCTGCAGCTGTGGACCAGAGGAGAAGAACTGAGATTTTTAGATAGCACTCTTTTGCTGACCAATAGCCGAGAAGGGTAGAGATGGTTGCTCACTTCTAGGAGAGGTATTTGAGTTGGCTGGCTTTTAACCTGTGAAAATGTTTGCATCGACTCACTGTTCTCATGCGGCTTTGCCATATTTCAATGAAGACCGGAGAGGAGGTGTCAACCAGACTGGCGTTCTTGGTCCACGGCGGGCACTGGAACTCTGGCATTGACAACACGGC
Source organism: Fistularia tabacaria (assembly GCA_901007705.1). Classification (NCBI taxonomy): domain Eukaryota; kingdom Metazoa; phylum Chordata; class Actinopteri; order Syngnathiformes; family Fistulariidae; genus Fistularia; species Fistularia tabacaria. Next base: position 80,827 of record CAAKHD010000090.1, on the reverse strand, counting down.
CATGGCAGGGGCCAGTAAGACAAATGTGCCGCCCTGCAGAATGGGGAGCCTTTGCAGATTGACAGAAGCAGTTATGTTAGCAATAATAATAATAATAATAATAATAATAATAATAATAATGATGATTATAATTCTTGTTATCACTATTATTACTATTATAATTATGATAACAAGAACAAGTTTGGCACTGTAAAAATAAAATTGACTTGGTTAAACTGATCTAACTACGACTGCTACTGATCATAATTAAAATAATAATTGGTGTAATTAGAAAAGACTAATGAATAAATATAACTGACTAAACTTTAACGGATACCTTGAAAAAGCAGATTGAACAAGTACAGGTATGAACATAAAGTATTGTATAAATTGTATTTCTTTGATATATTTTTGGAATTTTTTTTTTTTCTCCCCAGATTTTCACAAAACCCTTTTGGGAAACCACGTTTCAAACTCCAAGCATCCCTCTCCGTGACCTGCCTCCAAACCTGATTTACACGCTCCAGTTATCAGACTCAACGGTTTACTACAGTCCTCTGTGATTACTTATCTCTTACAGAAGACTGATGTTTCTATCAGTTTTAAATTGATCGTCTTGTTTTTATTGTGCCAAATTTAATTGCACTTTTGGGATGTATTATAATAACTCAAATGTGCTGAGCTTCAAAAATTTGCCTTTCTTGTGTGAAATGTGAAAAACGTTTTATTTCAATAACCTTAAAAATAGGCAGAAAAGAAAGAAAAAAACCTACAAGTAGCCACACATAATTCAAGTTGCAAGTAATCACCCTCTCTTGCTGGAAATGCAGCTTAGCTAACATGTCCCCTTGTCTTAGGAACTCTTCAATCTCCTCCCTGGCTAAAAATAAATTCTCCAAAAAAAAATGTGCATCCTGGTTTTCCGATACTCATTATCTCATTGGGAATTATCGTCTGCCTTCATCTCCTATGTAAAAAACAAACGCTTGGTAAGTCGAGTAACGGAGCACTACCGCACTGACCTGACACCCAGAGTGACCTGCAGGATGGTGCAGATGCCAGAGACAAAGAAGATGGTGTTGATCAGGTAACTCTGGGTGAGGCTGTCGTGATGCAGACATAATCCCTCCGACAGAATGAGAGGGATGGCGATGATCCCACCGAACGCTGTCAAGTAATGCTGAAAGAGAGAGAACTGGGATGAATTGGTGCCATGGATTTTATATGTACACATTATGAATTACAGATACTGAATTACTTTAATATATTTACAGTTGCTTGCAAAAGTTTTCACACCCCTTGAACTTTTCCACAAACAAAAATATATTTTCATTGGAATTTTAGAAAGACCAACACAAAGTGGCACAAAATTGTAAAGTACAAAGAAAGTTATATACACAATTTGAATTTTTTTTTTAAATAAAACTTGAAAAGTGCAGGGTGCAAAAGTTTTCAGCCCCCCCGAATTAATATTTGTGAACCGCAAACACCCTGGGCAATCTCTCTTTGACACATTACCCTCTAGCAGGCTCAGGGGTCATGAGGACAGGGTCTGCATACACTCCACTCCACATTTTAAGCCACTGTTAGCGGCCACAATTGAATCTAATTTAATTTAATTTTAATTTAATCTTATTTTATTACAACTGATTCGTTGAACTTTATAACACAATTATGCTGCTGTGAAACAGACTGCCACCAAACGATATTTCGCTGTACACGAATGTGCAATGACAATAAAGAATGTGTGTGTCTGTGTGTGTGTGTGCGTGCACGCATGCCCCCTCTGTCTTGTTCAAGTTGTGTTACTTCTTGCTTCCTTGATAACCTTTCCTTCTGACTTTACCGTTAATGATTGTGAAACAAAGATTTGAACCCTTAGCGAGGTGATGTAATCAGGGTATTTGGGGAAAAAAATAAAGTTTTCCACAACAAAATATTAACCAGCATTTTTCACCAGACACTCCATAAAGTGTATCAGGTCTTGAATTACCTTGATTCATGTTTCACTTACCTGAATGGCCAGGAAGATGCAGAGATGCCAAGGAGGGATATCAGTTACACAATAATTTGGTTTGTATCTATCCAATTTAGCGCCGCCGTCGCCACCGCCACCGCCACCGCCGCTACGTTTAACTGCGTTCTCCTTCAGCTCATGGCTGATCGATTCATCCATCTGCAGAGGTAAATATGCAATACCAAGCACAAAACAAGACAGCCACAGACTAAGATTGGCTTGTTTTCAGAGTCACAAGCGGGACTCCAAAATGAAAAGGGGGAAGTGACCTCAGACAACCCCCAAAGCCGTTTATCTCGTGTTATTTCACCAAAAGTCATGGTTGACAATTGACTTGTTCATATTATATTACAAGAGAGAAATGCAATGGGAGATGGCAAGTATCCCCAAAATATAAATATACAGGGCCCTCAAATGCAAAGAAAAGTAATTTCACTTACATTGTCAAACAACCTGGATTTTTCCTCTCCAAGACTGAAAATGCCAACTGGCTAACAAGCCGGCACAAAGGGGATTGAATGTAAGATGTCATCTTCAGTTTGACCAGACACTGCGAGGGAGCTAGTCAGTTATTTACCGTGTGATTTTTTTTTTATGGTTAATAATTGATGCTTACAAATTTGAATAGCTTAAAGAGACAGGTGGAGGGTTTGAAATTTAAATGCATTTTAATTTAATTTAATTCTGAATTTAGAAATATAGGATCCTTGATTCTCTCAGGGCTATGGGTTCCTCATTTAATTTGACTGCTTTCACTCTGTTGAGTCAGTGCTAAAAAAAAAAAAGTCAGCATGGTAAAGTAAAAATTCCTAGAATTGTCTGTTTCAGCCAAAGAGTGATGCAAGCACATCATGCATGTGTTAAAATAAAAAAAAACAAGCCTAAGTCAGTGTGTACTGGGGCCGGGAAATACATTTGTCTCAAAGTCCGACAGGCAGTTGGCCGGAGAAAACTGGGGCGAAGATTAGATAAAGAGCTGAGGCTTTCAAGTACTCCTCCACCCTCTGAAGGGAGAAGACAGGAAGGACGGATGATACGATCTTGATGTGCCATGCTGAAAGGAGACACAATGTGGAAGGTTTAAAGCAGAACTGATCTTGAAGGACAACTCGCCACCCTTTGTCCTCGCTTGAGATAAGAATGGCGTCTGATATCGCATTGTGGAATCCAAGAATTAATAGCTTCACTCAGCTACTTATCAAAAATCCAGCATAATGTGCACCCTGTCTTTTTCACCAGCAGGACAAACGGGGAAGGAACTAGAAGAGATTTCTATTTTGAACAGAAAATTTCCTGGCTCCTTGAAAGACGGATAGGAGTTGCAACAGAGTTTATCTTATTTGAACTTTTAACACAAGGTTTAAATGCACTGGTTTGTTTGCATTGTGCAACTTTTATATTCATCTGTTATTGAATATAACATATATACGCAGCTGCCATTGGGTCGGAGGCCGGGTTCAGCCTGGACCAGTCACCAGTTGATCACAAGGCCACACATAGAGATGTACAACCATTCACGCTCTCATTCACACGTTCTATAGAAACACATGGCCATTCACTGTGTCACTCATTCGCACATCATATAGAGACAAAACCTTTCACTGATCTGGGCAAGTTAGGGTCTCCGATGGACCTTGTGCATGTTTTTGTGCTGTGGGAGGAAATCGGAGAACCCGGAGGAAACCCATGCAGACCTTTCAAAAACCTGTAAGGTATTTCGCGCTTGTTTCATCTTTGAGCCACAATCATGGAAAAGCCAAGGGGACGACTTTAACCTCGGCCTGTCGACAAATAGTGAGTCAGTGATTAAATGAATACTTCTACTTCGGCTTATTTTCTGACTGCGCTCAGGAGCTGCAAAGCCGTAAAATGCGAAGTTGCAACTCCCAATCAAAGGCCTGGAATTTGGCTCTTCTAGGACCTAAAATGATCGTCTGCCAAAAAAGCAGGTACGAAGAGTGGAGGGTTTGCCCAGTTTGACCAGACGCTGCAAGGGAACTTGACTCCCGCTTCCATGACAGTCAAATCTTAAAACCAGCCAAAAAGATCCTACAACATCAGTCCCACATCTTACCTTCGAGTGTCTCCTCTCGGGTGGCAGACTCCGCCGCCCCGCCTGCAAAATTTGCACAGTTCCGTACAGTTATTTATTACACCTATATTAAATATATATTATCTACTCATATATTTATTGATGTTCACAATTTGATACTGCTGCCCCGTCTGCCCCCCAATTAACAACTCGGGGACAAATCAAGTTCTTTCTGATTCTGATTCAGATTCAGGAACTAGTAAGTTATTTACCGTGAGATGATTACTGCTGTTAATTATTGCTGCATAAATGTTTGAATAGCTGAAGCAGAAAGACTTGAAATCTCGATAGTAAAGAAACATTCACTGTTCATTTTCTATCTATCTTTCTATCAACCATCTATCCGTTTTATCTATCTGTCTGTCTGTGTCTGCCTGCCTGTCTATCTATCTATCTCCAACCATCCATCCGTTTTATCTAACCATCTATCTATCTATCTTTCTATCTCCAGCCATCCATCCGTTTTATCTATCTATCTATGTACCTATCTATCTATGTATCTATCTATCTATCTTATCTATTTCCAGCCAGCCATCCGTTTTATCTATCTATCTTTCTATCCCCAGCCATCTATCTATCTATCTATCTATCTATCTATCTATCTATCGATTTCCAGCCATCCATCCGTTTTATCTATCTATCTATCTATCTATCTATCTATCTATCTATCTATCTATCTATCTATCTATCTATCTATCTATCTATCTATCTATCTATCTATCCATCTTTTTATTTAGGTTCTGATACTCTCAGCATTATAAGTTCCTTTTTTTCAAAATAAGGAACTCATTTAATTTTCACTCAGTTGAGTAATACTTATGCCATTTCTTTCAAACGGAAAATCTGTGAAAGGATTTCACAGAAACACAGAAAGGCTTGAGGTGCTTGCTATGAGGTGCGATGCCGTGCATTGTGCAGCGGAGCTCGACAATTTCGGATATATTTATATCCTCGAGTCCCCATTTTTTGCTGAAAAGTAAACTTTAAAACTATTAGCTGTGATGTCGTACGTCATTAACTCCCAGTGACATGGTTGCAGATAATGGTTTTTCATTTTGTGACTTGCAAGCAGGAAATTTCATTTTCACGTCGGGAGTCTGAAGAACCAATTTAGCCAGCAGGGGTGTTGGAAAAAAGAGGGGGTGTTCCGATTTGCTCGGTTCCACGGTCATTACCAGACAGATCTGAAGGCAAAGATTTTTGTACAAATTTAGCCGAAAACCATCCTTCAAAGTGTCACAAGTCAGGGACGGCTCTTAAAAACCCTGAAGAGAGACGTCTCGCATCTACATCAACTGAACAGCGTCTCCTGTTGCATATTTCATTATGTGACGTCTGATCAACTGTCACCTCATCGCTGGGAGTAAGTGTTAGAATCCCCCGATAAATCAGCACAACGCTGGTGTTGGAGATGTCCTCTCAGAAGGAGGTTTGAGGTCTTGAGTAGGGTTGGTTTGGAAAATACCGGTGTGAAAATGGTGCCATGACTAAATATGGGAATTGGCACTTATCGGTCGAGGCCTGGGCTGCGGACAATCGCCTATGGTGCAGATTACCTACCTTCTGGGTACCGGTGGTCTACTGTAGGGTCGAAGAAGGAGAGGAGGAAGGTGTGTGCAGAAGCAGAGAGGAAAAAGGAGAGCCAAAAGTTGGTTGACATGCCGACAGAGACGGTGGAATTACTTTGTGTCCAGGAGGTCCAGTTGGAAAGGTGGTAAGGCCAGAAACTTAGGAGCAGGTTTGAAGTGAGCCAGAGGCGAAGGAAAATTCCTCAAATTTGTGTGATCAGTGGTGAAAAATGTGCACATATTCCTGAAAAGTTACAGATTTTGACACATTGGGGTGAAGGAAAGGTAGCAAGCGAAGGGGTGAACACAGGGTTCGATAACAGCAAAGAACATCCGCGTAGCAGATTTAGCATTTGTTCATGCATCTGTCACTTGGTATTCAGGTGCTTTTGGAACGACAGCTTTAGCATTCAAGTACAACTGCGGTAACCTTGTACAGTCCTTGTCAAGTGCGCTGGAACCAGCATTGGCCCTGGGCATCCATTGGACGGGGGAATTCAACCAGAGAAGGAAATGAGATGGTAATCAAATTTTAGGGAAGGATAAATCCATTTTTAGGGGCTCGCAGCAGAGGCAGTTGTTAGCCCTTTATTCCGGAAACATGGTGTACCCTTCAAGAAAATGATACTTCTCCTCATCCCCTGAGTTCCTGCGTTCCCTTGAGTCATTATTCTTCAGCTGTCCATCAAGAATTGTTCTTCTCAGGCCGGAGAATAGCGTTAGAGTGCGTGCAACTATATTTTTTATAGGTATTTTTGGTGATATTTAATGAAATATTTACGTCGTGTTTCGTTGGATTACTGCTTATGATCGCATTTTCTGTCGTAGGCTGCAAAAGGTCATTTTCAAAACTGATTTTTTTTTTAAAAAAAACATATCTGAGGTCTTCTATGTCACGGGAGCAACTGATCAACCCGGCCTTAAAGACGCAATGAAAAAGAATTCCTCACGGCTGATGTAAAAAGTGAAGTAGTTCAGGTGTTTTGGGAGAGGAGGCATCATTTGGGGAGAATAACTTACATTTTTTATTGATTTTTATGAAAATCGAATGAAGCATTTATTTCATGTTTCATCAGTGTCTATATATTCAAAATGTTTTCCTTTCTCATTATATTTCTCGTCCGATCAAGATTTGCCCCGGCAATCAGCAGACCCCTGCGCGCCATTGGCTGGAATCATGCTGTGGTTCGACAACTACCATCAGCCAAGGATTCTACTTGGAATTTTCTGCTCCGAACTACCATGGAATTTTATTTCTGGCGCTGTGGTGGCCGCTACAATAAAACTGTTAAGGTTCATTAAAGATTTCATGTCCACTAATCTGCAGTGCCTGAAAAAGGTTTTAGGCTTCTAAGTGATCTGCAACAATTCCAGAGTGCAAATCGAGCTGAAATAGGCCTTGAAATAAATTACTGACTTAATTCCCCAAGAATACAAGTGGATATATTATTTCTGAATGGAAGGCTCCTGCTGCTTCCTCTGTGAATTTCGGTCAGCTTGTGTTTATCGCAGCTCTGGCAAAACACCGTTGATTGCTATACACTGCAGTAAAGCAAGCTGGGCCAAAGACGTATATACTTTGAGGTTGGCGAAAATACTGCCGTCTGTGGGAAATTAACGTTGCGCAACTTCGGCTCGTCGGCCGGAGCTCCTCTGTGTTTGAAATGAAAAGAACCAACTAAGTACGTCGGCCAAAAGGACGATAAAAAGACGAGATAAGGCAGACTGCATTCAGCCACGGTGTGTGAGCCCAAGTGTGAACGCATGGCCACAGCACTTCAACTGTTTCCTAAACCATAAAACGTTCAGATATCTGGCCACCTGATGACCTTCCACCTCAGGTGAAGGTAGCCCTGCAGACTCCGCCTGACATGCATTTGCGTGACACCTAAATGGGCCAATCAAAGACCTGAAGAGTGACGAGGGGGAAAAAAAAAGTTCTACACCGGCCCATTCAGGCCATTGCTGACAATTCAAATGGCATTCAAGATAGTACAACTGACCATAAATCAGAAGGCAAAGATGTTGGCTCCCCCTTTCGGTGATGGCTTAACAAACTGCAGCTCAGTGACGTGCAGACGCAGATGTTCGCGTAATTGAAGATCCACGATTTTTGGCCTTATCCTGGCATTTTCCTTCCAGTGTTGGCATGTCACCAAGACATTAAGCAACTCGACGGTTCAGAAGAGCCGAACCTGGTAGATGCATTCTGTTTTGGAAATTCAGATTGAAGTATTATATATTTTTACCCTGTTCTGTATTTTTTGCCATTATACGTGTATGCACTGCAACAGCCACTAACTACAGTTGAATCCGAAATATGCTGAGTATATAAAAATTGTTAATTCATGAAGGAGTAGATACAATGGGAGTATCTGTATGTTGATAAAGATGTCAAACAGCTTGGCGTGGGGAAATCTGCTCTCATCGCCTCTCAGTGTGTCAAGATAAGCCATGGGTGGTTGGTAATTGCCACTTCTGGGGTAAATGTAGTGCATTGGCGCCCGTGCTTACTTTTCTTATCTGTTTCCGTCCCTCGGTCCTCTGCTCTGAGCCTGGAGGGAGGAGTCGCACGCTCCTCGGACCCCATCGAACAAACACTCGCAAGAAAAAAACATCGATATTGCAAATATTGCACATTGGGGGCCTGGTTAGGTGTTAAACATGCAATGGAGCATGGATCGCTGGGATCTTGACTGATGTGACAGCTGTAAAATTCCTTAAACTCCTTTCTTTCATCCTAACATGCCTTGTACAAAAAGAATTTGAATATATATCATTGGGGGTGTTAATTATTAATTGGGGTTTATATATACATATGTGTGTGTATGTATAGAGAAACTGAGAGATATATAAAGATATACAAATATATACGCTGAAAGAAAATAGACTCGGGGGAAAAAACAGCAGTGTCTAGATCACTTCAAAAAGAATGTGAATATACATGGTTGATATTTGGGATATGTATGTGTGTGTGTGTGTGTGTGTGTGTGTGTGTGTGTATACATACATACATATATATATCCACACACATACATATTTACATATAAACATTTACATATTATATATATATATAATATATATATATACACTACTGATAATGTGTCCTAAATTCAACTTACCACCCATAATTTGAATTAAATATCCTTAAAATTCAATTTACCACCCATCATTTAAGGTTTACCTCAGCAACCTCAGCAACCAACAAACGCCAGTTTTGCTGAGTGGACGGGAAAAAGCCGCAGTAACCAACAAACACCAAACAGCTCCAAATTTCAACTTACCAACCCATCATTCGCCAAGTTTTCTGTATGTGCTCGCACTTGGAATTTAACATCTCATTCTTGTTATTTGAATTGTACATACAAACACACACACAGAAATACATATATATGGTTGATATTTTGGCTATATATACAAACACACGCACACGTGCACACACACACACTCACACACACACACACACACACACACACATCCTATATCTTTCAGCTTTTGCCTTCAGGGGTGGCCACTGCGAATCAACCTTCTCCATGTAACCCAACTCTCTGCATCCCCCTCTCTCACACCATCTAACTTCATACACATATATATAACTATGGCTGATATTTGTACATACATGAACATACATATATACATACACAAACACA